>REGL01000511.1:186815-205019 GCA_004194395.1 Aurelia aurita complex sp. Pacific | reverse complement strand
GAATTAGCTAAAGTTTCTTTGAAGTCATTCATTTCAAAGAAATAGGTCACTCAATTTTACACCAGCCTTTTTAAAGATTTGGAACCTATGCTAATGGCCCCCTTTTCCTCTAAATTTCTTAAGAACATCATTAAGCATACTCAAGCATGACATTTACGAGCAAAATATTCCTTTGGCTCACAGCTGTGGAGTCGTAACTTGTCTGGACTTTAAAAAGTAAATCAATAAATTGATAAAAATGACACATACCCCTGTTCTTCCCGCTCGAATTAGATACATTCCATCTTTTGCGATTCCCTTCAAAAGGCTGGAAAAATTATTGATATCAATGATTGAATGAATGAATGAATGAATGAATGAATGAATGAATGAATGAGTGAATGATTTAATGAATGATTGAATGGATACTTCAAATGAGGCCACAATTAAATTGCTTATCGTAATAATATGAATCTTTGATACAACACTCCAACATGTCATGCTGTTACAAACGTGTGTCAGATAAATGTTCCCGTAATAGCCTTGGTTATTTTAATTAATTGTTGTACTTTGTTCTATAAAACGTCACTTTGGTAACATATTGGCTTATCTCTATTCCTGTGCAAATATCGACAGAACATATCATCATTGACACAAATCGCATTGCTATGTTTTGGCAAATAATTGTATTTGTAAAAGTAGCGAGTAGGCCTAAGGAAAACAATAAATTTCCTGACATCCTGTCACTAACATTCGGTTTCGCAACATAAAATCTATCAATTTTGATAAAAACTAAAAATTCGGACTCCAGAAAAGCAAGTCAAGCATATTGCTTCAAAGACCTAGTAATAGGGCAAAGAAAAAATTGAAACGCACCATTCTGCAGTTTCTCTCGTTAATGATTCTTGGAAAACAGCAGGCGGAAGTAATTTTTCGTCTGGATCATCAGCTTTTATCTTGAAGAGAAGAATTAAAACACGCTGCTAATGACGTGAGAAAGACAGGAAATTCATGGGACTTAGTTCTTAGATTTTGAACTATCTTAATCCAACCGACATATTACAAATATTTTCAAATAATGCACTTAAATATTAGGTTAAAGAAGTCTTTTCTGCAGAGGGTCACTTGATTTTTTAAAATGCTGTAACATCGTTTGAAGGATGGATGAGAAAATAGATGACCCCTATCTGTCCTATCCCGGATGACCAAATGACTTCAAGCCTTTTTAAAAGATTTTGATAGTTTCAACCACAAAATAAAAAAATCTATTTTAGAAAGCTGCAAAACAAAAGGCGATCCATACTTCTATTAATAAGTCTCGGGGACGTGGTGTATGAACCCAGATCTTTTCTGGGAGCTCTAAGATATTACATTTTTCCCAACAAACTGAACAATTTACTTCTGCCTTTTACAGGTTCTTGGAGGGCCTTTCGTGAGAAAATCCCTCATAATTTCAGAACGGACTACAGTAAATCCCCGCATATAAGAACCTACTTTTTTGACAGCAAGGCTGAAATAAGTTCTTATTTTAAAGGTACTAAAACTAATTTCAAGGCATAAAGGTTCTTATTTGAAGAGGCCGTTTTAGAACCTCAACCACAGATGTTCAGCTCCACTATTTGATTTGGCAAACTTATACTGTACCTAATAACCAATTCTAAGCTTACAAACAGCAGGGGGAGATTCAAACTTTAACAGCCCACTGAGAAAAAAATTAACAATGACAATCCAAAATCAACTTTGCTACCCCTGCTATAAGAACACATTTTTCATCAAACTGAAACAGGTTCTTAATTACAAGGTGCATAAGTAAGGAAAAACAGCCTCTAGGTTCTTATTTTTGTAGGTTCTTATATGCGGGGATTTACTATAGCTGATTTTAATCAGCTGGATTTCAAAATGGCTTTGAACATGTCCAAAGTAAAACCCTAATATCATCATCTTGATATCTAGGAAGCAGTCTGTCCTGTTCAAGAGTCTGCACGCAGGCTATGAAGGAGTGACCTTCCAAAAAGGATTCTTTTTCTACTCACCCATTATAACAATTTAGAAAGCCATAAACTGTATAAAAGAAGTTCGGATGCAAAAAAGACAAGATATTTAGCACACTGAGGCCTTTCTGACTTGTGTCTTCATGAAGACACAAGTCAGAAAGGCCTCAGTGTGCTAAATATCTTGTCTTTTTTGCATCCGAACTTCTTTTATACAGTTTATTCGTACAACTTTCTACCAATAATATAGAAAGCCATAAATGTGTGTATCCCAAATCTTCATACACATAATATTGGTAGAAAGTTGTATGAATAAACCGTCTGAAAGAAGTTCGGATCCCAAATCTTCTATGCAGTTTAATAGTTTGATAACAAGTTACGACATACATATATACACCGAAGTTACGATGCCCATAATAACAATTTAGAAAGCCATAAATGTGTGTATCCCAAATCTTCATATATATAATATTGGTAGAAAGTTGTATGAATAAACCGTATAAAAGAAGTTCGGATCCCAAATCTTCTATGCAGTTTAATAGTTTGATAACAAGTTACGATATACATATATATACACCGATATATACCTTGATTGCTTTTATATATTTGTCTTCTTTTGCACTGCATCCTGTTGGCCTGCTTCTTTCTATCGTTTTCCTGCAACGACAAGTTATAGTTACGAGCAATGGGATAATAGTCAATCGACAAACTGCGCCGTTTGCACCCACTTAACATCACGTGAATGTCTGCTTTCTTTCTTTTCATACAAGTTAAGAACTCCGTAATATCCAAATGTTAAATGGGTTATTTCATCAACAGATGATTTCTTTTCAAAGTCTTTTCTTACATATATAAATGCATAAATACTGCTTGCCCCTCCTTCATGTTCGAGTTCTTCAAACCAAAGAATATTGAATATGACCCACGAACAAATAACCTCCTGCAGGTCCCTAAAACCAATACGTTAGTTTATGGGAACAATTCTTTATCATTTAGAGGAAGCATTTTGTGGAACACCTTACCCGCCCCGATAAAAATTGTTCAAAACACAAAGCAATTCAAAGATATGATTAAGAGCTGGAAGGGAGATACTTGTAGTTGCAACATCTGCAGATGATGTGTACATAGAACATTTATATATTTACGTTTATACATTAATATCTTTATTTTGTATTCTAGATAGTTGGTATTTGTTAGTCTTCGTTAAAACTGTTTCTTACACCAGCTGTAAATAAATAAATTATCATTATTATTATAATGATAATGATTAATCAACAATTAATTATAATATAATGATTATTAATATATATCATCATTATTACTATTTTCACATTTTTCTTGAATTCTTACAAAAGAAGAAAAACCCCCTAATTCCTAATTTACTCAAGAGTTCTGAAAAGCTCAATGGTAGAATTATAGGTAAGAAGCTGAAGTTTCTTTCAAGCAATTCAATCGAAAGAAATAGATCAAAAAGTTTACACTAACCGTTTCAAAGATTTTGAACCTATGTTTAACTCCTTACCTGTTTACATCAAATCCTTGCTCATCAAGATCCAAATAAGGTTCAGAGTCTGATCCTGAACTTTCACTTTCTTGAGCTGGAAAAATGTAAGTAATCATTGTTAAAAAATATTAAGATTAAAGTAAAAAATTATTGCGCAGAAAAAATAGTACGTAGAGCTACTGTAAATGGTCTATGATTGACTACCAATAATGGACCATTTAGAGTAGCTATCCAAAAACATGCAATCAAATCAGATTTTGGAAAATATTGGAAAAATGATGATAGCAACTTCGTGCTTTGCAGACAAAATATTCCTCAGCATGGCTGTGCATAGTTTTATACCTCTTGTTTTTGACATGGGTTTCTTTGTTTCCCTTTCAACACACTGAATGTAACGAATTGCAAATAACTGACGTTGTGTTTGGCAATCATGGTCTTAATAATATTGCCTAAAAATACAGTTTTTCTAATCTGATTGATCTAATGTTGACAGCATCAACAAAGGATTTCGATGCAGAATAAATCAGATCTACTAGGTGAGAAAAAGAATTCCACAAGTTAAATACGCATAGCTTGCAGAAAGTAAACACCAAGAACAGGAAACCAGGTATCAGCATGCAGTTCAAGAGCTTCGCTATTTTTTGAGATGTTGCATGGTCATTTTAAGCTAAGACTGCCCTCCGAAAAACAAGCTTCAAATATATGGCAATTCATTCACTTCGCGAACTTTCCTGTGCTTTCTCTGTCCATGTTTTGAAAGAAGGATTACAAATCTTCATTCAATCTGGTTTTTTGGACAGTAATCATAGCTTGAAGTGACCATCTAGCATCTCAAAAGATCGCCAAGGCAAATGCTTAACGGTGCCAAAAGGCATTGGCCAGCAACTTTTGATTTCAGATAGCTAGTTATGATCCAACTCGTGAATCTTTTTTGGTCACCGGGTACAAAAAATACAGATTTAAAAATAAAATACCTTGCCAAGTGTCTTTCTTGCCACTTCTCAATTCCTGAATTTCGTAACTTTGTCGAGCATTTGGTCCTTTTTGCTTCAACTTCCTTTCCAGTAATTTCATATTTTCTATATTCCTACTAACCGAGCCAGGTGACATTGAACCTGGCTTTGTGCCTACTGGAGGAGGTATGGGTTGTTTCTTTGGAATAGAAGGCTTTGCGGAAAGAGGAGGCTTTGGGGGTGCACCAGGCAACTTGGGTTTTGTATTTGGATTAGGTAAGGGTGGCATTTGATTTGGTTTGGTAAATCCACCCCCTGGTCTTGGAGGGCATCTGTCACTTGCACCCCTTGTTGGCAGTTTCTCTCTCATTGGTAATGATGGGGGTGGGCTGTTTGCTGGTAATGTCGATGAATTTGTCGGCCTCTTTTGTGAACAATAGGGCATACCCCTCTGGCTTTGCTGAATTGCTGGTATCTGATCAGTGTGTTCATAATCATGTTGCTCCTCTGGCTGCTTGGTATTCATTTTCTGATATGCATAATCATAGTTTTCAGGATTTTCACCATCACCATCACTGTTGATGAAATTGTTGTGATTAAGTTAAAAAGCAAATCAAAAGACATTAGATAGTCCTGAATAAAATGAAGTGTGATTCCTTGGAGAAGTTTTCTCGATTGGTTTTCTGTACATCAGGGAACTCTGATATACACACTGTCGCAAACAGTTGGCTAAATATTGAAGGCAAATAAATTTCTTCAGTCCAAGGCATTATTTATTCTATGTCAGACAAAATGGTGACGCTGTTTGCTGTTTGCCCTTTGTATTTATTCAGACAAAAGGGTGACACTCCAAGGCATTCTATGTCAGACCAAAAGGTGACGCTGTTTGCCATTTCAACAGTTTAGGACAAAAAGTAATACAAGTCTGCTATTGCACATGAAGGGATACCACAGGCTTGGCAATAAGATTTCTAGCAGGGGGCAGTAAATAGCTCTCCTGAGTCCTAAGTGTGCATGTGAGCTAACTGTGCATGTGTGCATGAGAGTGCTCAGTGTGCATGTGAGTGATGTATTGAATAGAAGGAAAAGGAAACAAAGATTTCAAGGAGAGCATTTCACTTCTTTGAAAATTTCAGGAAAGCCACTTACAGCTCCCCTCCAGCATTTGAGGAGAGTCTGGCAGGGGAGTGAAAGAAGAAGGGATACAGTACAGGGCTTGTGCACACTAACATGACAAGAATTCTTTACATTATGGCATACTTCTTGAGCCATATGAAACATTGTAAATATTTTTAAATGAGAATTCTTTGGCAGAAAACTCATGTGCGCAAGATTGCATGTTCAAGGAGAAAACAAAAGAATATTACCATCCATCTCCAGAAATTCTGCCAATTTCTTTATTTAACTTTTCAACCCATTCCTGCAAAATAATAAACATATTTCCTGAACAATAAGATAAAACATTTAGTAGATATTGAGTACCGCTATTCAGAAAACAGTTCTTTTTTTATATGCCTGGGTAGCCTGCGTGCAGACTCAACTATCTTAGGATAGTTGAGTCTGCATGCAGGCTAATGCCTGGGCTGCCGGAATCTTTTTAAACATGAAGTAAACATTGAATAACACTTTTAATGGAGACCAAACAAGTTCAAGATTGGAAAAACAAGAGAGCAAGGCAAGAGGAAATTCTACGCTNTCCATCTCCAGAAATTCTGCCAATTTCTTTATTTAACTTTTCAACCCATTCCTGCAAAATAATAAACATATTTCCTGAACAATAAGATAAAACATTTAGTAGATATTGAGTACCGCTATTCAGAAAACAGTTCTTTTTTTATATGCCTGGGTAGCCTGCGTGCAGACTCAACTATCTTAGGATAGTTGAGTCTGCATGCAGGCTAATGCCTGGGCTGCCGGAATCTTTTTAAACATGAAGTAAACATTGAATAACACTTTTAATGGAGACCAAACAAGTTCAAGATTGGAAAAACAAGAGAGCAAGGCAAGAGGAAATTCTACGCTATCCTGAGATCAATATTATTCCACAAGAAACTTCAGACAAAACGTTTACAGGCTATAAAACAGGAAGTAACAAAACAAACACTTTCTTGAATGAAATTTTGTGTCCATCTATATTTTGCCTCTTTTTCCTTCTGAACATTTTCAAAACAATTCTCTTAATTTTGCTTATTTCTCTAAAATGAATGAACGGAGCTAAGTAAAGGTAATCTATAAACAGGACAAAGAAAATTGCAAAGCACGGTTTTTTCCTCCAGCTAAATAATATACCCGCATGTGTCGAAATCATCAAGGTTAATAAAAGAATACCCAGACCCCTTTTGTGTGGGGCTTTTATCTCTGTTGATTCTCTTTAAGTACAAGATATCTTCAAATAATGTTTCTAAAACGTATAGTGAAAAGGTAACTTTTGATGCAGCACATTTTCAACAATAAAATTGCAATATAGTTTAACAATTGAAAACAGGAGACTTATCTAATTTCGAATACTTTAGGGGGGGGGGCTTAAAAGAGAGATGGCTTCTTCACAAAATCAAATGACAAGGATGATATAACTTCCAGTTCTTTTACCCCATATTTTGCAGAATAAACATGTAGTTTTACAAGTCAAACACAAATTCAACACAGTTTCATCTCAAACCATATGAATATTAACATGCAAACTTGTTTAACTAAACAAATGGGACAACTTTGGTAACCTCTGCCATTTCATATGAGTGTGGGGGGGCCTAATAGAGATGAGGCCTATTCAAAATTTGGGCTTGGAAGGGAGGGCTTATAAGAGTGGGGGGGGGGCTAAATAGACCATTTATGGTAAAAAATGAGCAACTGCATCAATACCTTTCTCTCATTTTCAGTAGAAACAACAAAATAATATGGCCTTTTGTTTGGACATGGTGGTACAAGGCGTATCCCATACACATCATCTTGACTGATATCCTCATTTATTCTGCAAAATAAAACCACATAAAACATGATCAGACATGAAAAGCTTTCTTTCAAACTTGATTCAG
Organism: Aurelia aurita complex sp. Pacific; assembly: GCA_004194395.1. Taxonomy (NCBI): domain Eukaryota; kingdom Metazoa; phylum Cnidaria; class Scyphozoa; order Semaeostomeae; family Ulmaridae; genus Aurelia; species Aurelia aurita complex sp. Pacific. The sequence continues at coordinate 197,560 of REGL01000511.1, read as the reverse complement.
AAGACAAAAAGCTTGGTACAATGTAAATATTCAGAAGAACAAAATACTCTTTGTATTTGATAAGCCCCCTTTTTGTCAAATGTCAACTTGCCAATTCAGCCAAGAGAGTGAAGGAGGGGTTGGTTGATTAAGTTTTCAGCTGTTGATGAGAATTGACAACTGTGAAAAAGAAGGTGTTGGCGGGGAGCACTCAACTGAGATGCATTGCATTTGATAATCAAATTTTTATACAACCAACTGTTGACTCCATCCGTGAAGACAAAAGTGGCTTGCTCAAATCCACCATGGTCTGAAGGGGGTATGAATAAGAGATTAAAAATGGTACAGTTCTGATAATATTCCCTTGTGGCTTCCTCAAACTCTGACCTCCATAATCATATGGTCATCTAAACTTCCTAGTGGCTATACCATGGGCAATGAGCATCCCTTTTATTGTGAAGAATAGCTTCTTTTGATGATCAGCTCCCCATAAAATTTTTCAAGAAACAAAGAATGGGCTGAGAAAAATAATACACATATCTTTTTCTTATAAGATACCCCTTATAAGAAACGGTAGGCTCTATTTTTTGAAAGTTAAGAAACAACCCTAACTGAATTTAAAAAGCTAAGGAACTTTTTGTAATTTGCAGTTTTAATTTTTCCATCGCATTTAAAATTGTTTTGACACTGTACAGTACAGTTACAGTATAGCAACTGTTTGGACATTATTTTGAGTGTGAATTATGTTATTTACTTGTTGTAAGATCTTAAAGTAATTTGGGCACCTTTTAGACAAGACAAAACAAAACAAACAATACACTTCTGGCATTTGTAAGAAACATGTAAGAAACTTTTGGTAACAAAATGGCCCAAAAATTTAAGAAACTGCCTACCAGCCCCAGACCTCAGTTTCTTATTTAAAAAAATAAGTGTATTCTAATTGAGTAATGCAAAATGGCCTGTGTGCTTTTTGTAAGTAGAACTATTCTGTCAGTGTTTGGTTGCTCTCATTATTATTGGCCTGAGTCTACTATACATTCATCACAAATGATCTACCAGATTACAGTTTTGAAAAATGTCTTCATTCTCACCACAGAGTAGTGGTATGATGCAGGCACATTTTAGAAAAGAAACCCAATGACTGTCTTTCCAACAATAAAGTCCGCCAAAGATATATATGTACATATGAGACATCAATTGCAAATAGAACATTTTGCCTTAACAGTAAACTAGTGAACTAACTTCACAGTTTATCATTTTGATAAGAAAACTTACTCATATCCCAGCACACAAAATGATCCTTGCTCTTTGGAAGACTTGAAATCTTTGTAATAATAAATACAACCCTCTTGCAATATGAAATATCTGGTGTGCACTGTGAAAAGAAAGAAATAAATCATTTCAAGAAATTTTACGGAACGAGATGTAAAGAAAACATTTAAAGAGAACGTAGAAAGCCAAGGGGGTACACAACCTGTGGGTAGACAGGGGTTTGCCACCAGGTCTTCAGAAATCTATCCATTTCTCATTACGAAAATCTGCCTTTGTACCCATTCTTATGATGAATTCTGGCAGAAATCTACCCTTTTTTAATGGGTTTTTGCCAATTTTAGCTAAACCGACCCCGTGTGTGGAAAATCTGCCAAAAAATGACTCTTGCTTGGCAAATTCTGGGTCCAAAAGCCACCCAAATGGGTGGCAAATACATGTCCCCTCAATATGCTTGACACCCTCTCCTCAGGTAGAAATAGATAGCACAGAATGTAAAGTGGGATATCATAAAAGAGAAAGTATTTTGTTTCCAATCTAACAAACACTATGAATTTTGTGCAATAATAATTATTGCACAAAAAGTTATCAGATAATGTCTCGTTCAATTCTTACCCCGACCATCCCCCTGGGACACCCCCAGGCATTTGTACAAAAAGTTTCCCAGACCCGGGCATTTGACCGTACATTTTTCCCCAGCCCCTTGGGCATTTGAGTAGCATTTCGCAAGAACAAGAGCTTTTGCTTATAACTGGGAATATAGCATTTTTTCAGTGCCTAGCCCCTGGTAATTTGATTATCAATTTTTCTCCAGCCCCCAAGCATTTGAGCAAGGAATTTTTGTTGACCCCTGGGCTGCCCGGGGGGGGGGTGGTCAGGGTAGGAATTGAACGAGACATAATGCCAAGAACAGCAGTATTAATCATGCTCTTGAGGGAACTATTGAAAGAAAGGTCTCTTTCAAATTCACATCAGAAAGTATAAATCTCTCAGCATTTTAGACAACTGACATACTTGATCGAAAGCGTCCGCCCTCCTTGACAACAAATCCAGAATGAGACACTCCATCATCCAATAGGGCCTTTGCTGAAATGCACTTTTTTGGATCTCTCTCCATCATCTCCAAATGACTTGGATGACCAGCTTCTGCTTGTGAAGTGAATCTATTGAAGATGCTTGTTTCTGTTGAAGGGAAAATGATAAAAATTGTTAACTCCAGGACCAGAGTACCTTCAGAATTATCTTTCTCTTTCAGAAAACATTGTGCTTCCTACTCTCATACAATAACTGCATGCAGAGGCAGGCATGGGCATAGGGAGAGATAAAATTTGGGGGGCTGCCCGATAAAATATCCATTGTTTAAGAAACTCTTCCCAACTTAAAGGGTCTGTTTCATCCAGCATGCCTTGCATGTGCCGTCTCTTGGTTGTCCTTTGTTGTTGCCATTTTCACGTGCAAGGCATGCTGGATGAAACAGACCCTTTAAGGCGGATGTCTGCCCGATTATGGCTAATTTTTGCATAATTTTCTGACGTCCCTTGTCTCCTACGCCTATGGAGGCAGGGGCCAACCTGCAAAGAGGGCACCAATAGTTTAAGAAAAGTAGGCGCACCGAAGGTGTGCGAAAATGTTTGTAAGACATTTAGATTGAAATAGTAAAAAAGAAGTGTGTTAGGGTGATTATGAGCAGTGATCTCCTTGCCGAAAAGGGGGCATTATGCTGACTTTTCATCATAACGGGGGGAAGCTTGCCTCCTCCTAAACCCGCCACTGACTTCAGTGCCAAACACAGCCAGCCAGCATAGGAGCGGTTGCCCCACTACAAATCCAAAGGAAATGCTAACAATTTCTTCAATTTTGACCAGACTAGAGGTAATTCTCGCTCTCTCTCTCTCTACCTGCAAACTACTTTGAGCTGCGTCTGGGCCATGCAATAACTTGGTTGGCGCACCTTGGAAAAGGGCATTTGGCCAATAAGCCGTATCTTTGTCGGCTTGACCTCCAAGCCCACCAACACATAATATGCCTCCAAATTTTCGCTTTCTGGATCCTGGATATTAATAACAAAAACAATTTCCGTTACAAGTATCTGCAAACTGAGGTAATTAATCAGACTAGTTGCTAAATAAAAACTGCAAACAATTTATAATTGACAGCAAATTGCAAACAATATGTAATTGACAGATTGAATGTTCTGATGAATACGAAGTAAGAAGCAGAGCGGTGTCGGGCTGTGATGGATGGGCCTAAAAGGCGGCTTCGCTTTTCTGGTCACTACTGGGTGAGAAAAATACAGCTAAAAAGCTATTAAATACCGGATTTCTAGCTGAATTTCTTACCAGTATATATGTCAAGGGTTCTTCTTGCTGCTTGTTAATCTTGGGTAGGCTTGATGAGGTATTAAATGCTTATTTTTGCTGCTAAACTTCCTGCACTCTTTATCTGTATGAATCAATCACTGCCTGCATTCCAATGTCACTGTTCTTTCTTTCGGGTTCCTAGAACATTGGTTCCTCTTTGTGACGTCATGAGGTTGCTAAATAGAGAACAAATACGTAACAAACGCAAACACTTGTGTGAGTCTAAAATTTAACGATTTCAGCTTGACATTGGTTCTTGTAAACGGTAGACTTATTCAACAATTTGAGCTTGTTGGGTTCTTAATCCACTTCCAATAATAATGTTCTTACTTTAGGCTACTGATGCATGGGTTGATGATGCCCCTACATGAGACGCCCCTTTTTGTTGTTATATGAAATTCAAGGAAAGGAAAATAGGAATCAAGTTATTTCTCGTTTTTACAAAGAGCTACTACTTTACCAAGCTATTTTAAATCATGAAAGATATGTTCGTAAACATTGGTTCAGTACACTCTTTTTTTATGAGAATGCTACAACTTTTGTCCAACCTCGATATTCTTAATAAATTCTCGTTTTGAGCCTGAATATATTCTTGAAGCAATCTTATTCTTTATTCTCTATTGTGAACATAGCAAAACAGGCAACTGCTGAAAAATGAGACAAATATGAAAGCTGCGGCTGATATATTCTTATAATGTTCTTAAAAATTGGATGATTCTGAGCCTGAATATTCTTATAAACATCATTATTATAAAAAAGAGTGTATTCTCGAAAGTAAATATCTTTCAAGGATAAGCTTTACTTCAGATTTGATTGCGTATAATTCATAATTCTCACTTTATTTCTCGTGAACTTTTTTGCAGTAGCTTCCAAAGATCCTGTTTCTGAACTGGTGCTAAGGGAGCAACAATAGCTGTTGATTTGTTATTTTGTATCAATCTTCATGAAGAATGCGATGAATGCATAGAAAATACCTCTCCTATTAACCCACGTAATAATTACATCATGATGCTGATACGCATGCTGATATTACGTAATACAATTGCAATGCTATCAAAGCGGAAACATCACAGAGTGAGCGGTAAGTACATCAAAGGAACCGGGGAACATGTGAGGGTTTCTCGCCTTGTTCGATAGTGCAACAAGAATAGTAGAATCGAATATCAAGTATCAAAATATAAAAAAAATCGAAGTGGAAAACAAAATCAATAAGGAAATATTTTCAAATTTCAGAGAAATAATTTCTTCAACAAAATACTGTTCATTCCAAACGTAAATGTCAACACCAGCAAGGTATAAATAAGAACGTACAACGTATAAGAACGTACAATTTTGTAAGTCAGCTGAGGTCTTGTAATAACCTACAATGGATTGGTTCTTGGGTTCTCATGAAATGGTATGGTGATCTAATTTAACAGTTTCAGCCTGCACTGTAAGTGTAACATGTCTAAATTGATCCATCGATTGATTGATTGATTGATTGATTGATTGATTGTAGGTTCTTAATCCACTAGTTCTTATCAGGGTTTCTACTGCATACGTCTCGTAATACGTCTGCCTAGCCTGGCCTGTAGCCGAAGACAAAGTTGCACCTTCATTAAATCAAACATTCAAGCCATGTTTCTTTACTGCTTGAATTATGGCGTCAATTTCACTGAAACACAAATGCTTTGGCAGAACTAGTTTCCTAAAAAGTAAAAACTTACAAGAGACAAGAGTAAAAACTGTAAAAAACTTAATAACAATCATGTTCTGAATTTAAAAACAAAGTGTGTTTATTTGTGGTTTATTTTCCTTTATTGATAGATAAAAAAGTACGTTTAATTTCTGACGTCACTTGACAGATTGTTGTATCGACGCAAGCGAACGTTTTTCTTCCAGACTCGCTTCTCACTTTCGGTAGTGGGTATTATGAATAAAGGAAATGGGTTTCTTCAAAGAGTCATTGTCACCCAGGGTCCTTTGCAGGCACGCTACAATTTCAGATTGTCTAAAAGTAAAATTTGGCCTAAGCGGAAAATACTGCTCTGCACTGCAGTAATTTAAAGACCCTGTGCTAACCATGGGTCTTTGTGGTCTTCAGCTATCCCACAATGCATTTTCAGAGACCCTTAAAATCCCACAGATCATTGCGAAAATTCCTAGTCCCCAAAAGAACAAAAGAAAGTCTCATCAGCATTTGAGCTAATTTAAGAATGCCAATTCCACATATTGAATATTTTCAATGCCGAGTTTCCTGTCAGTTGCATGCACAATTAAATGCTGTTCTTCCTGATAACAAAACAAATCTCTGATAAAGTTTCCAACTGAATGGCGCTGTTACATAGACAATNAGTCTCATCAGCATTTGAGCTAATTTAAGAATGCCAATTCCACATATTGAATATTTTCAATGCCGAGTTTCCTGTCAGTTGCATGCACAATTAAATGCTGTTCTTCCTGATAACAAAACAAATCTCTGATAAAGTTTCCAACTGAATGGCGCTGTTACATAGACAATGCTGTAGAGTCCAAAATTTGATATTTCCCATTCTCCAATTTCAAAGGAGCCATTCCAACTTGCATACCTTGCACGTGTCATCTTGCACAAGGTTGTTTGTCTATCTTGCAAAGAATGCCTGCAAAGACTGCTGGTTAGCACAGGGTCTTTAAGTTTTAACTGGTGAAGAACAGTCTGAGGATCTATATCTTCCGCTTAGGCCAAATTTGATTTTCGGGCAATTGAAATTGCACCGTGCCCGCAAAGGACCCTGGGTGGCAATGGCTCTTTACTGTACCAAAAAGGTGAATAAAAAGCGGCAAATCGTTACTTACCAATAATCTTTTATGTCGTTTGGTTTGCTTCACACAGAATGCAGGTTGTTGCAAAGGCTTCTATTTCTGCAAGGATATTCACTCAACAGAATAAACAAACATCTTTAAAGGGAATAGCCATAGCTCGTAGCCGCTATAAATAGGCTAAAGAAACGCCCACAAACCCATTGTTTCTTCAGCTACACAATGAGACCGGATGCGTCAAAGTGGTCAAGCATAATAGAATGTATTTTTGACCTGGCCCGGGCCAGCTTTTAACTATGTCGATTCCCTTTAATGTCATCCTCTCATACTGGTGTTACCAAAGAAGTTGAAAATAAAATGAAAACTCTTCACGACTCTGTCAACTACACTATGTAAACTTTTATAATGCCAGTTTATTTTCATGTGCTCTCACGACAAACTGTTAACTGTGAACTGTATTGGAAATGTTAAATCCAACTACCAGTTTTCTTAATCAACCAGGAATCATGAAAATGCTCTCGCTGAAATGTCCTTCTGGAATGCTCAGTGTGTCAAACCACTGTGAGTAAGATTCTTGCTCGTGTTTGGCAAAGAAATACGAACCCCTACGAACCCCTCACTCTTTTGACAGTCGACCAGAAACTAGTGATGTGATAGAGGTCGCAAGGGGTCGCAACTCGCAAAGTATGCCAGAGATGCCTAATGACCCTACTACCTACCCCCTGATATCCTTGCATAAAAGCCATAGAATTACACCAAAATTAGCAGCCACCGTCTTTATAGCTTTAGACCTTTAGTTAGTTTCTATTCTAATGTGAGTTGTTCCTAATCAAAGTTCTCGTCATAGTTCTGGAGATAGTCAATTGGTGTTCACGTTTTGTTGCATTTAGTTTTTTTTAGTCGACGCTCCTGTAAGCGTAGCAAGTCTGAATTGAGGGAAATTGAAATTGTAGCTCGTCAATAAAGCTGATACTGCGATCGTACGTTTTAGGTGGGAGTACAATAAAGACCTTAGTTGCAAGCGATTAATGCACTTGAAAATTTGGATAGCTGCACCACAAGCCAAGTAAACTAATGCCATTAAAATCAAATAGAATTGAGTCTAAGATAGACCATTACCAATTAACGATACGCGTTGCGTTATCAACCTTTTCTTCGTGCATGTGTCGAAAGATATCGAAAGACTCTCGTGTATGTTTTATTGCAACTTAAAAAGTCTATTTGTTATCGAAATAATCGTTTGATCATCAGGATATTCATTAGTCAACACATTCGAAGACAAGGGCGTCGCCAAGGGGTGGACTGGGCTGTAGCCAAACTCACAGACCAAGAGTTCCTCGTTTGCCTGTGAGTCAGGCTAACTGAGCTGGGGATCTGGGGTGGATATGTCCAGCCCAATTTTCTAAGCGCAAGGGTAGTATATATGTTTAACCAAAAACGGTGCAAAATGGCTGGGTGTACCTTTCAGAACTTTATTCTTTACCAAGTCTATCCCACTTGTTCAGGTCTAGCGACGCTCTTGTTCAAAGACAATCATAGAAGAGATGTTTCAAAGCAGAGTTTTTAATCACTCTTGGGTAACAGGACACTCCAAGAAGTTCTTGTTGCACTTCATGACATGGTCTTCAGGATCCTTCTGACATAAAATAGACTACACCATCTAATTATGTTTATCATTTTTATGCAAAACACATTCATAAAGTGTCAAATATCAACAATTACATAAACCTCATGCTTTTTCTGTTCATCATAAATTTGCAAATTAGAATAGGTAATAGCTTTAATTTCTGTACCTTGTGGATGTTTATCCAGATCAAAAGGTTCTCCTTTACATGTGGCTTTAATCGTGAAATTTTCTCGATCAAGTTCTGTTATCTGAACTTCTTTACTTGTAAGAAATGGTTCTGCACAAAACAAGAAAAGAACTTCATCTAAAAAATTAAAAAGCAGTGATTCCAAATCATGCCCCTCTGCATTAATTTCTTGTTCATCACTGATATCAACAGTATCTAGATCTGTCATATAACCACCCATAGCTATGGCTGCTAGCTCAAATGTCTCTTCTATACTTTCTCCCCAAGAATGAATTTGCACATCAGAAGTGTGGTCAAGATCTGAAATAAATGGATATATGGTGAAAATCATTCAAGAATTGTTGTTTTTTTGCAGGATTTAACAGTTTTTTCTTCGTTACAGGTTAATTTGGTTATGGTTAATTGGGTTGTTATTCCTTACGAGAGTTAACAGTTTGCTTTCCCAAGTTTACAGTGTCTAATCACAGGAAGCCCATATTACAATTAATTAAAAAAATATTTCCAAAACTATTTTATTAAGAAAATATTTTTCCTTTTGTCACTATATCTTGTGTCGTTTTCTTACGCCTTTCCAATTTGTTATTTGTGAAATAAATACTTTTTGAAAGAGCACAAGGAAACAAGGGAGTCAAAAGTAAAAATGGAAGAACGAGAGAGAAGAAAGAGATATTGTTTTTGAATCTATGAGCCCTATTGTTCAAATCCATCGTTCCACTTATTCTTACATAGACAAATCTAAAAGTTCTTGCCTTACTGGGGATGCTTCATTGAATTTTGTGGAATGTTTAAAGGGGTGTTTAAAAATTGCTTATTTCAAGTTGATGTCACCAAATTTCTACATAGTAAACCACTAGATAGATCAACCTTTCTGCTTGCCCAGTACATTGTAGACCTGCAATTTGATAAACTTAAGTTGTCTTCAAAATTGCTTAATCATTCCTCGGTTAGTTTTGAAGCTACGATGATTTAAATTGTTTTCAAAACTTTGCTTTTTGGCCTACAATTTCTTTCTCGTTCTTTCAACCGAAAGCTAAAGGAAATTTGGTCACGCCTTTACACGCGGGCTGCATGGTTTCCCCCATGATAAGTTTGTTTTGATGCATTACAATCTATAGATTAATATCTACATCTCTTTATACTTACATTCATATCCTGCTTCTACTTTCGTTCCATCTTCTTCGCAAGGATTACTTCGCTGATATTGCAGTGAGGCAGCCATTTTGTTTCCATCCAACAACCAGAACAAAGAACGACCACCAAACAAATATATTGCGTCATAAAAGTTGAAGAGAGGCTAGCTAAAAAGGGATTTGATTTTTGGTCATATGATGCTAATACCGGAACAGTGGACTAATGATACTTCCTTGTTTTGTGCTGAAACAATCGATAGTCTGCCTGGAATTGTATTTTATTTCCTTGCCTATGATGGCACTTTGTGATGATAGCATTGCGTAAGAGCATGGATGTGTAGTTGCTGATGGCTGAAGCAGAGAAAATAGTTTAGTTTAACGATCTGTAATCCTACCAAATCTAGCACCAAATCCCTGGTGAAAGTGAAAGTCAAGGTAAGGTGAAACTTTCTGAATCCTGTCTGGCTGATTCGGCTCATTAGATGCAAAGAAATTTCTCCCAAGATGCATCCAGCCGTATCGCGAATGCTGACTGGATTCTGCATTATTGCAGCTGATGCCTTATTCCTGACAGTTCTCATAACAGTTGGCAAAGAAAGCTCTGAGAATGCATATCTGTGTCCGAACTCAATTCGACAAGCAAGAACCATAGTGCACCTTGTTGGAACTGGAAATTTGAACAAAGTGATGGCAGTTGCATGTTTACATTACTCTTTGCAAGCACCATTTGCCTTCACATTGACATATTTCTTTTCTTTCTAAGTGCGTTTTTGAGATGCTTGGTACCAGAATTTATTCTGGTTGCTCAAAGAAGTTTATTCTTTCGGTGCATGGGGAGGTATTTACCAGTTGTCCTGAACTTTGCTGCGTGTATTTTAGCATCTTCTTTGGTGGTATACACAGCGGTCAGAGATAGTGCGGACCATCCTCCTTCGTGCAAGAAAAGTGCATTGCTCTGGAAGAACTGCCATGATAAAAATAAAGCATGCTGGGTATTTGTTATTTTGCTAGCAGGATGTGTGTTTTCGTTGGTTGCTACGGTGCTCAGTGCACTTGACGCAAGATCATCTTATTCAGGAAGACTTGCAGAAGAAGAAAGAGAAAGATTATACCAAAGTTACATTGATTACAGTAGTATCAAGGAAGTTGACACCTTTTGATCATCAAATCAATTTTCTAGAGGACAGCTAAGAGATATGAGTTCACTCATAATGCGATCAATAGTATCTTGTTGTGGAAACTTGAACTCTTAGCAAAGTTAAGGTTACTGTAACTGTTCAGACGACAAATTTTCGATTTTTCGGTTTTGTCATAATCTGATGGTATAAGTATTTGAGGACTGTTTAAACCAACTCACTTCCAGAAATAGTCACAATTACTTGGAAATTTGAGCATTTTAAAAGGAGCATTCCTGT
>REGL01000511.1:153888-185087 GCA_004194395.1 Aurelia aurita complex sp. Pacific | reverse complement strand
TTAACATTGATGGAAAAGAGTTCTCAAGAGGTATGACAGCTGCTGTTGACAATTACAAAGAAGAAAATCATTTTAAAGAATTATGAGAAATTCTTAGGTAAGAATTCAACAACAACAACAACGAGTCAAAGTTAGAGGGACTCATGTAATGAGTCTACAAGGCATGTACCAGAGTGTGGGAATAGGGTAGCGCCATTCCCATAAAATTTTGTTTAACTATTTAAGCAAAGTCTTGACCAAGAGGCTAGTATCAAGAATTTGAAAAGGAATGGTTGTGGTCGTCCTACAGAATTAGATTACCAATGCAATAGATTTGTAAAATTTTGATTCTAACATCTTACTGAGGCGTCATCAGCTTAATTTTCAAAATTTTTTGCAATTTGAGGTGCAATATTTTCTTCCGAAATTAGGAATATCCGAAAGTGCTATTTCTTGATATGCCGAAAACATCAGAAAATGGCTTGCTCACAGTCCTATAGATGTAAACATTTTGATGCTCAGCATTGATGTGGAAGCAATCTAACATTTCAAGAGTTTCCGTATGCAATGCCTGAGTTAAGAAAACATTATTTTACCATTCTAACTGATGAAACATTGATCAAATTGAGTCAATCATCATTTATTCAGGGAAAACCTACCCTGGGTACCAGAGCCAACGAAAATAAGAAACAATAAAAAAGAAAAAATATACTACTTTCCTTCGTTTTCGAAGCTCTGGTACCCAGGGTAGGAAAAACCAATAAAAGCAAGTAGTTTTCGAGAATTCTTCATTGAGATTGAAATATTGCGTTTTGAATCATGAATAAATTCTCAAAAATCAAATTTAACCCTCCGCTAGGCAATGAAGTTGTTATTTTTCAAATCGGTATCATAGTTGTTGCATTACAATATTTCAAAGAGTGTATACAGTTTTTGATTCACACAATTATATTCATTTTGAAGTACATTTTAAAAAACATTTACGAAATAAAGAAGACTTTTGTCTCACAGAGAAAAAGCAAAGAAACGAAACTGATTTTATACGAAATGCTTGTATATTAAAAAATGTGAAGTTACAAAATTAAAGCGACTTTAACAAACAAGTCCACTTCTGCTTTGATTACTATAAAACGAGTGGAAATTGTGTATAAATATTTGCATAGTTTCTTACTTTTTACAAACAAATACAATATGATAAAAGAAACCTTACCTAGTAACATTTATTAGTCCTACAAGGAGGAATTAATCCATAATTTTGTCTAAAAATTATTTACAATTATGACTTACTTATAAAGGTACATTATTGTCCTATTTTAGTTTTAAGCCTCGCTGTATAGGTTCTGCCAGTTCGTCGACCCTACGAGAGATCTTAGCCCGCTTTGCATTCTCACTTACCTTAAATGCATCCGGATTAAACTGAAGATGATCCATAGTGTCCCGGACTATCGGTTGCGACATATTCTTTATTCGTTCACTCGTATGTGACCTGAGTGCTGAGCGAGGAATTTTCCACTCTACATCCCGGTTTGAAACAAATTTGTCCGGCAATTTCTTCGGCTTTGCCAATTGGTGTGTTCTTTCGCTTGCCGCTGCGAAAAGCGTTCCTCTCTTGATCGTCCAAGTTGACGGCCGATGTCCACCTTCCGACCGGTGTTTAGGCATTGAAAGAAGCTCGGTTCGGTCACGTGATCCGCACCGCATCGCTCCTGCGGACACAGGCCACTGCACATCTCTACATGGACGAAAGTTATGATGTTCTTTCTTTGGATGAGCAAGCCGCTCTGTATAAGGCCTTTCTGAAGCATTCTTAGCTGGTTCACTCACAACCCAAATCGTTGAAGATCGCCCACATCCAAGATCGTAGATTGGCCTGAAATCAAAATTGTACGGTTACATAAATTCAAATACGATGAGTATTTTAAGCCATATTACTCAGACTACTACTGGGTGAGTCGAAAATGATTCCCGTTTGAGAGGTCACTGCTCCCTGGATACTAAAATGATAATATTGATAAGTATATCATTCTATGATGAACATTTTCTAATCCATTTTAAAATTCACCTGACTGAAATCGGTCACTCCGTTCTGAAATTATAAGGGATTTTCTCGAGAAAGCCCGTCCATGGAAGTTTCAAAACGCGCCTGAAATCACGAACAAATTGTACAGAAAAAGCTGTAAGGCCATTTGGTAAGATTTCATTTCGATCATTTTACCGAGGCTTCAATTTACTTATCGAGACTTTCGTAATGGGTCCAAAATTCTACCAGTGTGGACGGGATCTTTAAACGAGAACATAATTGTTGAAAACCCGAAATCCTAAAATGACCAGATCAGTTAGAAATAATCTTTAAATCTCGCATCATAATAATGAGATAATCGCGTAGGCTACGAATGTGAACATTTCCGCAATTCGAAACAGATGCATGATGATAAAAATTTTGTTGCAAAATAAGGTTATCAAAACATGGGTGATTAGATGTGCAGTTGTGCTTTGTATGCTTCTGCGGAGGAAAAATGTATATAGTTCTACTTAAGAGGTAGCGGGATATTTTAGAAACAAACCAGGTTCAATCATTTGTCAATTGATAATGACTTTTTTCCCTCCTTTTTTACTTCACACCGTAGCCCTGTCAGTCTATAAGCAGTACTACTTTTACACGCTCTTAATTCGATTGCAACACCATTATTACCTTCTCACTGCCCCCCCCCCCTCCTTTTACCATTCGTTCGTTAAATGGATCAGCTACCATATAAAGAATGCTCTTTCAACAATGTCACAGGGATCAGTGCTGGGACATTTTTCTTCAAAGCATCGTTGACATACTTTGAGAGCAATAAACGGATACGGATAAAGGTGGTGTCAAGGGATACTTGACTAAAGTTCATTGCGTTTAATCATCGAATTTATTCAGAATAATAATTGTTGATTCCATTACGAAAAGAATTCGAAGCATTTGTGTTACCCAAAGAGCTCCCCTTTACAAAGTAAATATGAGTTAAATATGCAACAAAGCCTTACCTATCTTCTTGAAATCCAGAGGGTGCAGTCTTGTGTCTAGATAATGCTTCGGTTCTGTCTGATGGACTTGCTTTCATTGCAGTTGGACTGACATCCCAAATAACGGACGGTCGTCCACAGCTATATTGGAATTCAGGCCTGTTTGATAAAATGATGTTAAATGATGAATATTGGATGACAAGTTGTATAATTTATCAAATATTCTTTAAAATCAATATTGCACGAACAGTATGCATGTCATGTCGACTGTCTACATTTTCTTATTTGTAGGATGTACTTTGACAATTTTAGCTATTCTACAAGAATCTGGCTCCAGCGTAATTTATACATTTTCATATGAAAGGTTCGATTGAGTGGCGCCAGGAATTCCGTTACTATTGTTCACATTCGAAAATTCTATAAACTGCATGAAGAGATCGTTCGATTCAGACTCCTTTGTAGAACAGCTATTGGGATCAAAAAGCGCTCGCTTCGCTCACACATGGCACTTCAACATTCCCAGCTCCTGCGGAGGGCTAATCAACTATATCTGGACAGCAAACAATCCTTGTTGTTGCATGTAGTGCAATTGTGCAAAACTAGACAAGTAAACAAAGTCAAATAAAAGCACTTTGATATGAATTGAATTAAGCATGACGTTTTGAGCATAGCCCGTTATCAAGCAAAGAAATATAAGTCATACCGACACTAATCAAGCTAAAAGAAGGGCAGATTCAAAAGATTAGGATAGCAATCAAGGGAATCGATGTGACCCAGAGACGATTGAGAACAGGGAAGAGATGTAGGAATAAAACTGTGATTGACAGAAAATTATTGGAGATACGTAAATGTCTTGTTGAGTCCTGAAGGATACAACGCTCACTGTTTAAAAATGATCTGTTTCTCTAATTTTTTCTTCTTGTGCTTTCTGTAGATGTATATAGGAGGCCGCAATTGACATATCATATTACATTACACTGACATACTACATTGACATATAACATTTTACCAACATGTTATCGGTAAAATGGTTTGGTATCGGGTGTCCCAAAAAAAAAATACTCCTGTTTGAAAAATCACCAAAAATTGATTACACAACCGATCTTCAATTTTCTTTCGTCAAGTAGATCTAGGACCAAATTATTTTCCAAGATATAGCTGATCTTGTAACTGATTAACAAATTTAGCTCTTTTAAGGACTACCTGATTTTGAAGCATACTGCAAAAAAGATCTGATGATTGCCATTGCCAGATCAATTTCTTTGTGCATGTAAAGCTTCTAATTTGGTCATAAATGACAGAAAGAAATGCACACTATCATTGGAAACTTCAATGATGATAAAAAATTTGAAATTTTTTACTCCAAGGCAAGATTGAGCATTTTGCTTAGAAATTATTGCTCAAAATAAGGTTTTTCATGACGTAATTTTCTACCTTGCTGTATCAAAAGCAAACATTTATCATCTATGAAGATGTTTCAGGTCTTTGACAAAGCAACTCAAAAAGAACATTTTATCAAAGGTTTGATCATCAATTTCTGGTGATTTTCTAAACAGGAGTACTTTTTATAGGACACCCGGTAGATTGACATGGTGTGAAATGTTGCTGTCCAAATGCTCCAAGAACAGATGTCGAACCAACTTAACCAGAGGTTAAAATATGTAATGAGCAAACTGAAAATAACACAGCTACAAATCTAAAATTGCTACTGAAAACTTATCTGATGACGAAATAAATCAGAAAGGCCTAGTGTGCTGACATTTTTCAGTATTTTGCATGCGAATCTCTTCACAATTTTTCTGTGATTATGGTCACTGATCTGTTCTTGCTCCTCAAAATGAAGAAAAACAATACAAGAGGATACAAACGAAAGCTATTCAAGAAACGGTGCAACTTTAAAAGTTCGCAAGACATTTTTCAAACCACAAGTCATTAATGACTGGAACAACTTATCAAGTGAAGTCATCAACTGTTCGACAAGGCAACGAACTGAACGAGCATATGATCGACTATGACATGCAGATAAATTCTCGCACATTTAGATGCAGTCAAGCGACAGAACGTATGATGCTTTACAGGTCTCAAGACCTTCCCTACTTGTATTATCTTTATAATAATAATAAAGAGAATTTTAAACTTTTGAGTAATAAATTCATTGATAATGAAGGAAACATACCTGCAACATTTTTGGGGGTGATTTGTTTGATGGTCCTCCTTATGTTTCGCCATAAATTCCACACGTTCACTGGCAACAGCTTTCAGTGCTGCAGGACTAAGTGGCCAGATAGTTTCTTGATTTCCCCAAACCAACCTTGGTCTGCAAGAAAAGGAAATGATATTATGTGTTAGAAGGTGATAAAATACAGCCAGAAAAGAGGTCTACAGAAAGACATCTTCCTCGACTATGTATAACACTGACAGGAAAAACGTACGATGCAGCTGCAGTATTCCGACTCAGCTAGGACAATAAAAATTTCTTTGGTGATATGAAAGGAATCTGTAGGTAAAACCAACAGCGCTACGTGCATTGGAACTGTTTTTGAATTGTCTGAACGAAATTTAGAAATCTGCTGAATTATTCCTACGGTCTAGACTGCAACAGCAACAAAAGTCAATTTTCAAAAGAAGTTTTGAACAGAGATTACAAGAAATCCATCTTTCTTGAAATTTTTGATAAAGAAAAATTAATAATTCACTTACTCGTAGGAAGTAGCCCAAATTGTTTTTGACATCTTGGGTTTAGATAGGGCAATAAATCGACCACCAATTCTACAAAAGAGGAGGAAAGTAATGGTCAAAAACGTACTAACAAAAGATCCAGTTTTGGCGAACTTGATAAATATTGTATTTGCAAGTGTTTGAAGTTGAATAAAAACTGAAAACTTTTATTACTTTGGTTTGGTTCATTTGATGTATTCACTTGTCTACACTCTTTTTCATAAGAATACTATAAAATTTGTCCAGCCTCGATATTCTTAAGTAATTTTTGCTTTGAGCCTGAAAATATTCTTAAAGGTTAAAGTATTCCTATTTTTTTTTCAAATCTGATGTGGTTTCAGTTATGAACATCACAACGCAGGCAACTGCTGAAAAATGAGACACAAATTATGCGAGCTTAGACTGATAATATGGTCGAAGTTATCGCTATAATAGTCTCGTTTTGAATAGCGATTACTGGGACTCATCGTAATCAGTCTAATGCGAGCTGAGGCTGAGCAATATTCTTATAATATTCTTAAAAATTGGGTGATTCTTAGCCTGAATATTCTTATAAACATTATTCTTATGAAAAAGAATGTATTAAGATTACTTGAATACAATGAGGATTTTTCACGATGATACATGCGCACAAGTAAACTCACAGCTTTGAAGTAAAAATGGAAACACTTGAGCTGTTTGTCCAAACGCAAAATTCTGAAATTTTCAATATTAAAACATCAGAAAATCTTGTAAAGTGAAGTCGAGATGAAAAGCTGATTTTCGCATCGAAAAAAATTCTGTTTAGGCAAACACACGAGAACTGTCTATGAATGGGTGGATGTGGAACCCCGGGTGTGGAACCTTGTCTATTTCTAAGTAAATCTTTAGGATTCATAAGAACGCCATGTCTGAGATTTTTTCTAAATTCAAGAACATATTGAGCGAAATAAACATCATCGTATGAAAATGAATAAAATAGAAATTCACCATCACCAAACAAGCACCTGAAATATTCAAAAAATAACTTACATGTGGTATAAGGGTACTCAAATTTTCAATATTTTGTTCATGCAATGAACATTCTTGTGTGTCAAAAGTAAATATTCTAAAACAAGGCTCCTGACGAGATCAGAAAAGTGGGGGGGGGGCCAAATTTGATACAAAAAAATTACCACAGCACAACATGATGAGCTGCCTTTCAGAACGGTATGATTTGCAAAAAAGTGGGGGGGGGCCATGGCCCCCGGCCCCCCGTCATCGGAGGCCCTGTTAAAAGTCTTCGAGAATCCATTTTGATCACCTAAAAATTTGCTCAGAGTATCAGCTCCAAAATCATAAAAAATCCAAAGCTGGAAGTCAAGAAATTTGATATAGGTAAAACAAGACATGAAGTGACCTCAACTCAAGTTGAAGGGTGAAATATGAGAGAAGTAGATTCATTTCAAGAAGCAGAAAGAGCCACAGAGCACAGGTGTTGAAATGAAAGCTCATTAAATTGAAATGAATAAAATGTTAAGCTGAGCATACATAAGCCAGAGCTAATCTGTGGGGATTATCCAATTATACATTCCTCATCAAGGCTCATGAGAGTAGGAATCTGCAAGATTGAGCTCTTAAGGGAGGGAGGATTCCCAGAGGATACTTAGGGATATCCTAGAGGAGATTGTTTGAGCAAATTTACTTTCAAATTTCACTTTCATTTACTTTTCATTATTCTTCCAAAACACGCACATGGACTTCAAGAAAGAGAATTTCACAGTCAGACTATTGTAATTTCAAAATGCTATGATTCAATCTTTCTTGAATCTTTCTAGGGCAACATTTTCTTGGAATTTAAATCAAATTATTAATAGTTTTACACTCACCTAGCAGCGAAATTCCTTTCAGATGCAGGTCCACTTGCTTGAGATTCATCTGAAAAATCATCCAATAATTGTTAAACTGATTTATAAAATTTCCCCTATCACACGAACAAGGAAAAACACCTTTCACAACCGAGCAAATTTTGTCTGACAAAACTTTGTTTGGTTTCATCCATTAAATAGGGTCATTATGTTTTTGTTTTCTGAAGTGTTTCTCAAAAATTGTGCCAGTTATAGTCACACCAGGAGAAAAATGTAAGCAGTTGTGTTTGAGAAATCGTGGAGAAAATCGTTAAAATCTTGATACTACAATGACAATTTTCTTTTATCATCAGATGTTATGAAAATAATGTGAAAAACTTGTAGTTGAAACAATTTGAAATTCGCTTTTCAGTACAAAACAGCATGAAAGTTTTTCATTTTGAAGTAAATAAAGTGTGGGCTTCCATTCAATACGTGATAATGAAGGACAATTTTCAAAACAACTTTGAAAGTCACAGTTGTGTTTGAAGATTTGAAGATAGCAATTTTAACCAGGTGATGGGAGGCAAAGGCAAAAGATGTTTCTTGAGATTCTTAAAAAAAACAAGTAGAAACTGTATTTGAGTTTAGGTAGGGTAAGAATTTTTTAGAGAAATGCTATAAAGTGCCTGGGAGAGTTGTTCTAAGCTAAAGTTAAGGTTGGTATCTTTAAAAAACTTTCTGGACAAACTTCGTAATGCTTCCAATTTTGGTGCATGCAACATTGGTAAGTAAAAGGCACAACAATTTTTCTACAGGTGGTGAATGATAGAAAACTGTTACAAAGGTGTTGAAGTTTCCAATCTCAGGCTCTGATAAAGATGGGATGGAGATAGACATTCTGGGGACATTCTAAGCCAAAAGAAAATCTGCTTACTCAAACATTTTCCTGGGGATGCTTATCTACAAAAATCACAATTGGTCAAAAATTGGGAGAAGCGTTCTGGGCCAAAGTAGAGGGCTTGTCCTCAAACATTTTCCTGGGAGCCTAGACTTGCTCCAAGTCTATTCCGTGGACCATCAGCAATAAAAAAATATAATTTCTTCTGCGGGGGCGTAAGCTGCTAAGGTGATGCTGTGAAGGAGAAGTGAGAACGAATCGTTCTCACTTCTCCTTCGCAGCGTCACCTTAGTAGCTTACGCCCCCGCAGAAGAAATTATATTCTTTTATTGCTGATGGTCCACTGAATAGACTTGGAGCAAGTCTACTGGGAGCCTTGCCCTCAGACCTCCTTCTCATTTTAATGCCCCATGAGTTGATTTGCCCTGGCCATCCTATTTGACAGATATTTTTCTCAAAATCATCAGAGTGGACTCCAAATTTCTTACGAGTTTCTTGCAAGTTCCAGAACAATATTTATGCTTTATTGCATGTGCCCTTGTGAACATTTAGAAATAAAGTTTTTTAAACCTTTCCATTGTTCAAATGTTGCTCAAGTACCTTGTGAGTGATATGATACAGGAAACAAGTGAAAACAAGGAAAAGAATACAGATTTCCCTGTGACTAAAACAAATAGTTGTTTAAATAATTTTTCCCAGCACTGGATGTGCATAAGTTTCAGCAGTCTGAGAATTGAGTTTCTTATAAGTAGTATCTTACAAACACATAAATCTTTTACAAAATTTCTTTTCTGGCATTATACATTTTGGAGAATAGTTGTTTTGATTATAGATAATATCTTATTTCCTTATTGCAAAAAAATCCGAGAAAAATCTTTGAAAAAAAAATTTACTGAGGAATGTGAATGCTGTCCTGGGAAGCTGAAATGGTCACATTTTAATCTCTTGGGTACCATTAATCAGTCTCTATGGTAGATGTCATTATATTAATTGATGAATCAGGAATTGCCAATTGGTAAATAGTAATAGAACTGGTGGCTGATTGTTCATTACACAATAGCCATGGCAAAAAGGTGTTTAGAATGAGACCCTGAGGACCTTTTTTATGTCAACCTTGCCCAGGGAGGGGAGAACTTGCCAATTTTCATCCTACTCCTAGGTATGTGTGGAGTAATTCTACCAGGGGTGTGTCATTCTTCCAAAAAGGCATATGAGATATGTTAAAACACTAGGAATTTTCTACAGATTTTTCTTGCAAACAAAAGAATTTTTGGCAAGGGAGTTTTACAGAGTGATATGCCCCTTGATTCGTTAAAGCTAAATTGTGAAGAATTACCATTTCAGGTGGACTTGCTCCAAGTCTTCTCCTCTGATCCATCCCGGAGAGAAAGAGAAATAAATAGAGATCCTCCTTTCTTTTTTCTTTTCTTTTTTCTCGCCCCCCCCTTCCCCTTTGTCTCTGGGATGGATCAGAGGAGTGTCAGAGGAGTAGACTTGGCGCAAGTCCACATTTCAGGGTGTCTTAAATATGAGTCTCTTTGCATTGCAAAAAAAACAATGTTTTATTTGCGGTGTTCCTAGCATACACATACTTTTTGTTAGGTGGAAGGATGTTTTGTATGTATAAAAGAATTCAACAAACATTTTTGTTGGTAGCTTCAAATAAAGCAGTTCTGCGCAATAATGTTTATTGGGCAAATAACACAATAGGTATACAGTGTATGGCAAAGAATGATGGCCCTTAAAATTCAACCCTCCATTTGTATTTAGAACATTATTCAGAAACTTAGTTCAAAAGCAAATTTAGGTCACTGCTAAAGATAGACGATAAAGGGAAAATAATAGAGGGTGTAAACCTCACCCCTTTTCAGACACCACAACAACACGCCCGCCAGCCATGCGGATATAGAAAAGAGATTAGGCCAGGCCACGGGGCCTCAAATCACCCGGATAAAATCTTAGTTTAAAAATCGTTTCATACATACTTCTGGCAGACGCCGGTCTTTCAGTTTCTACTTCAGCCATTTCTTCACTTTAAATCTTCNCTTTGCATTGCCAAAACATAACAATGTTTTACTTGCGGTGTTCTTAGCATGCACATACTTTTTAGTTAGGTGGAAGGATGTTTTGATTGTATAAAAAATTCAACAAACATTTTTAGACACATTGTTGGTAGCTTTAAATAAAGCAGTTCTGCGCACTAGTTTTTATTGAACTTTGTTTAGAATAGTCACTCATGCCATGGTCCTCACGCAAGAGAAAAATTGTAAAGTTCTATTCTTTGAAAGGAAGGGAAGAAGGGCAAATAACACAATAGGTATACAGTGTATGGCATGGAATGATTATGATGGCAATTAAAATTCCACCCTCCATTTGTATTTAGAACATTATTCAGAAACTTAGTTCAAAAGCAAATTTAGGTCACTGCTAAAGATAGACGATAAAGGGAAAATAATAGAGGGTGTAAACCTCACCCCTTTTCAGACACCACAACAACACGCCCGCCAGCCATGCGGATATAGAAAAGAGATTAGGCCAGGCCACGGGGCCTCAAATCACCCGGATAAAATCTTAGTTTAAAAATCGTTTCATACATACTTCTGGCAGACGCCGGTCTTTCAGTTTCTACTTCAGCCATTTCTTCACTTTAAATCTTCAAACCTTCTAGCTACTTGCCATAGGAAATAATTGGAGATAATTGTGCTGATTAATGTTCAAACCTATGTCTGTCTTGCCCTCCCAAGTGAGATTTGATTTGTGGCAAGGAAATGACAAACAAAAAGCGTCACAAAAACCATAGCAACTATTTAGCCAATAGGAAAGCGAAGCCTCGTATCTGAATTTACGAAAGAGGTTGGTTGAAAAATTGCGGGAAATTCGAAAAGTTGGTGAAAATGGCGGGAAATTTTCGTTCAACGTTATTCCTTGCAAGCATTTTTGTGTTTAGATACTTCCAATAAACCCTCAAAAACTAAGCTGATGAACTGACGGGGCTACCGTGCCTAAATAATATAACATTAAATGAAAAAATGAAATGAAGCCAACATATAATAGCCTGTGTTCCATCCAGACCACTTAGAAAGAAAACTTTCCTTTCCAATTGGTCTAGAGCAGATGATCATATCACCATCACTATTTCTGTAGCGTTTCTTACCCTGGGTGCCAGAGCCAAAAATTTGGATTGGTTCTGGTACCCAGGGTAAGCGTTCCTGATCACAAGTTCACACCCTCCAAAAGTACAGACTAAAATGATCGCCCCTCCCCCCGCGCTCAGTAAAGGAAATATGGTATTTGAATCTTATCAGCACCATATGCCAAAAAGTCACAACAAGCTTTGAACTATTCTATGTTTTGAACTAATCAAAATATTTCCATAGGCCAAACCTTCATCTCACCGATAAATGAATGAATGAATGAATGAATGAATGAATGTTAAAAAGTCAGATAATCTCTATTTACAGTTATTGCAGATGCTACAGATCTGTATCCATGTTACCTAGGCCGTCAGTGCTTTAACGTCTTAGGTGTGAGTGGCCCAGCGGCTTATACAGTTTCCGTCAGATGACTGAAGTTAAGCTCGGTCGAGTGAGGTCAAATGGGTGATCTCGGAGGCCTGACCGGGCTTGACCTCACAACTCACCACGCCGTCCTTCGGAAGGGACGTTAAATTAGGGGTCCTATGCCTGGATGCGGCATGCATAGTGGGCTTAAATTAGCTAGTAGCTAGAAATACTCCCTGCCCACTCAAAATAAATTACTGAAAAAAACCAAGCCTTCATCTCACATTGTGATGCGCAATGGTCACAAGCTTGGTATCTTTCGAGAGTGGAAGAGATGGGCTATTCTTGGAATAACAAAATTGAGAATGAGAAATACTTATTTTCTCGACTTTCTAACATTTTTGGAATTTCGACGACTTTCTCTGTATTGAAACTGTAAAATTTAGTTTAGGCCCTTCGAAAACCAATAGATGCTAAGCTGATATCATTCTTACTCTACGTTTCATCTTCATCTATGTCTGTGTCTTTTATGGAATAGCCCCGGCGTAGTCAAGATATCTTGCTCCTCGGGGTATCGTCTTTGAAGTGTAGTAAAGTGTTTTGTAAGTAGTGTCGTAGGTGATTCTTTGTAAAAATTTTTAAATCGAGCATAAGAAAATATATCTTCATCTAATATGCTTACATTCCGTTTAATAACATTTACCTGTTGGCAATCAGTTGTTTCCAAAATGTTGTAAAATTAACATGCTATTTGGTAAATTATGCAACACCAGAAATGTATAAAAGATCTATGAAGCATTCCTGCCAAAGACTTCTTCTCGAAATTTTTACCAAAATTCGATCAGCGTTCGAGGCTAGAGCTGCAAGGAAAATACTGATAATGTTGGCAGACAGGTTTGGTGGGGAATTCTTTCAAGGAAAATCAGAGAGAATCGTTGAGTGTTTGGACAGAAGATTCATAACCTGATTCATCTATAGCTAATACTTGGAAGGAAAGGCTACCAAAGGCGGCAACAGAAAAGTGGTTAGTTTCATCAGCTGGAGTAATTCATTTGCAGCGAACAACTGCTGAAGAACAGGCCAAAGCTACAAAGCACGTTCACCAGGAAAAACAAGCGATGAACAACACAACAGCAACAACGATGGTTCCATCAAACATTTTGCGCACACTATGCAAAGATGAGAAAACGCAAAAGGGAAGTTCAAGTTTTCATGCGCTTGTGACTCTCGCTATCTTTATTGTTCTATCAAACACATACATCATTGCAAAGTACAAAAGGTGGAGCAGAACAAAGAAAACTACTTCGAGCTTCTTGCTTTGCATCCAGGCGGTAGCAGATTTATCCATAGGTCTGGTATTCGTTCCAGCTTTTATCGTGGATGGTTTCTACATGACTGGTGTCAGTGGCTACGTGAACTGCTTCATCTTTTTAAACAGCCTTTCTTGCCGATGGTTGCTGGCAGTTGATCGATTCCTTTCGGTGATGAGACCCCTGCGATATAGAAGCTTGATGTTTAAAGGCCGGTTACAGTGGATATCCATCAAATTGACCTTAGCATCACTTCTATTCGCCCTAATACCTCTGATTTGGGTAGTTCGGTCACAGCAACAACGACAGATAATCAACCAATACTTTAAAGTCGTTCTTTGGTGCACAATCATGATTTTGCTGCTTTCTTTGTTTGGTTTATATCTGGTAACATTCTACACAGCACGACGCTGTATTCGAAGAACACTCTCCAATGTTCAACAGTGTCCAATCTGGCAAATGGAACGGCTAAGATCCTTCCGCGAGTTATACAACAGAAAAGAACAGAAGTTATCGTATCAGTTTGCCATTCAAGCCTGTATCTTTGGATTAACGTACTTACCAATTCTTTATATCAATCTAGTAGGGCCTATCCTTGGACGCCTTGATTTGATCCCAGGCCCCCTTCTCACTGTCTCGTTGTACACATTTACGCTCAATGCTTTGCTAAGTGCAATCTTTTCAGTGAGTTTCAACGACAAATTACGGCCAAGGATTACCTATTTTGGACAAGATGCAGGTGGATTTCATCATCGTAACAAAAAAAGTAGCACATCCTCATCAAAGGAACTTGCTACCTCACCAAGAACATTAAGAATCACAGTTGAAGAAATATGAAGCGATTTACAGTTTAGCTCCNGGATATCCATCAAATTGACCTTAGCATCACTTCTATTCGCCCTAATACCTCTGATTTGGGTAGTCCGGTCACAGCAACAACAACAGATAATCAACCAATACTTTAAAGTCGTTCTTTGGTGCACAATCATGATTTTGCTGCTTTCTTTGTTTGGTTTATATCTGGTAACATTCTACACAGCACGACGGTGTATTCGAAGAACACTCTCCAATGTTCAACAGTGTCCAATCTGGCAAATGGAACGGCTAAGATCCTTCCGCGAGTTATACAACAGAAAAGAACAGAAGTTATCGTATCAGTTTGCCATTCAAGCCTGTATCTTTGGATTAACATACTTACCAATTCTTTATATCAATCTAGTAGGGCCTATCCTTGGACGCCTAGATTTGATCCCAGGCCCCCTTCTCACTGTCTCATTGTACACATTTACGCTCAATGCTTTGCTAAGTGCAATCTTTTCAGTGAGTTTCAACGACAAATTACGGCCAAGGATAACATATTTTGGACAAGATGCAGGTGGATTTCATCATCGCAAGAAAAAAAGTAGCACATCCTCATCAAAGGAACTTGCTACCTCACCAAGAACATTAAGAAACGCAGTTGAAGAAATATGAAGCGATTGACAGTTTAGCTCCATGACTGAAATTTTAGCAAAATGACTGGAAAGTAACTGGCTTATTGTACACATTTAATAATTATATTGCCAAGGGCACCAACCATGTAGGAACACGGGCACACGGGCAATGTGAAGATCGAATGTTGGCCTACCTTAGTTTTTATCCGTATGGCCTAATCAATAATGTTCAAAAATCAACAATCTTCGTAACATACCTCCAGTCCTTTGTTGACTAAAGTGGACTAAAGCATACTTAGCATCAATTAAATGTTGAACGCACCATCCTTTTTCTTCTTCTCTATTCGTCTGCTCTCGTAGGCCAAGGAGTGATGGCGCGTAGCTGCTTATATAAGGTTTCAAACTCTAAGTTGCAGCCTATGCTATTAACTGATAAAAAAAACGGGACAATTGAAGTTACAGCTACTTCGCAGAAGTCACACAAACGGGGCACAATCATTTGTGTTACTCTGTAATTTCTCATGACAAGGCTTGCACATCAAACGCCAGATCGATAGGAACAATGATATGACGTCAGGATTCAAAGTGATGCGACACGAGACAGTAGCATGCGTTGCAGTACGAAGAAGGCAGGAAATAGATTGAACCAAAATGGCAAGAAGTTCAAAACAAGGTGAGTTATTAATGAAAATATTTTCTGTTTTACATGCAACATTTTTCTTTGCAAAATCAATCAATCATAATATTTCGAACATGTTGTTTAGAAAACAAGGAAAAGACAAAAGATATCTCAATTCTTTGATGAAATCTATACCTCGGAATGCAAAACCCGGGGGGGGGGGGGTAGGGTTACTTAGTGTATTTGTCCGACTGGGATGTGCCGTTTTTAAGGGTTTCGTTTTTACAAATTATTTCTAGCACAGGGTATCAAAATAACGTTTTTTTTAGAGCAGGTTGTCACATCCCCCGTACAAATTTGAGTCAAGTACCCCCCCCCCCTCCGGTGCAAAACCAACTATGTTGTGTCGACATGATAAGGAAATAGAAATATTGGATTGCTTTGAAATTGATTATTTGAAAAGTATTAGTTTGAGGTTCAATGATTCTAAAACAACACCTGTTTATCGAACTTGAATTTGCTATCATAATACAGGGTGTCCCAAAAAATCGTTCGAAGAATTTCTGGGACACCGTGTAGTTTCATCATTTTTTAGATGGAAATTTGTAGATATTTTGCTTCAAATTTTTCTATAAATCAGCACTTTTGTAGGCGATTATTGTAGTTGAGAGAAGAATCAACAGTTTAATTGGGCAAGAATATTGTTTGCGAAGATTTGCCAACTATGTTGACTTCCGCCAACCGTACTTCTAGTTTATCAAATGCAAGTAAAACAGCACTTTCCTGTTAACTCCGTGAGGGTTCAACTGTTAGCAAGAAAGAACTGCCCCCCCCTCCCCAGAAACATTGAATGAACAAGACAGACTTGCAACAAATCTACAGCCTATGCTACAATCAACTGGTGCTAGTTTGGTGGCAGAGGTGGGATTTGGCCCCATAGTTCTTTAAACACAATCCCTGAACACATTTGGCGTCCATCCTAATCACAAAACACAGCGTCATCACTCCCAATAGATTACTTTACAAGTTTTTCTTGATAGTTGCAACAAGGAGATTATTTGAGGATGGCGCATTGTTATTCCAACGCGATGTGTTCTTTCTCAACTTGCAAGGATACAGAGGTGTGAAAGCATTGGAGAAGAAGTTAAAAGTTCATGGAGGGGTAAGTTTCAAGCAAGGTTAGGATCTTTCGTCATTTGATCATCTCTCGAGCAATACTGTATGAAAATTGTACAAATCAAGATTCCTTACAAGAGGTAGCTTTAAAAGATCTAGGTTGAACAACAATAAAAACTTCAGAGCACTCATCCCTGTCCGAAAATGTATTCTGTTCAAAATAACCAGCATTCTTTTGCATGTAAATAGTTCATGTAATAAAGTTCATTATTGTCCTCCCAGGAGAACGCAGTACTGAAAGTTTCTTAAAATTATCAGATTTTGGGTACTCAGAGTTTCTTAGGAGTTTCTTACAAGTACCATAACAATCTTCTTGTTTACTACCTGTGCCCTCCTAAACAATTACATAGCAAAAGTTTCTTGAAGGTTTCCAATGTTTAGACATTGCTCAAGTACCCACTGAGTAACATGATACAGGGAAAATAAAGTGAAAATGAAATAAAAGATGCTCGGGATTTCTTAACTGTTTCGTGAACTGAGAGTTCAGTTTCTTATGAGCAGTAGTTTCTTAAAAAAATACGTGTGTTCTACAAGTTTGCAATTCACAAAATTCGCATTTTCTCGCATTTCTTTTTTGACAGATAATCGAACAGTTCTTCAGCACAGATGTTACATGCGTAATCACAAATTCTAATAGAACTGTTGCAAATTCTCACAGCAATTCACCAAATAAACGAAGTCCAAGAAAGCGGACCACGGTCAGCAGGGTAGGAACCAATCTTCATTTTAATATATGAAGATTCTCTATGTAGCTTTTGAAAGGAGATACCTATTTAGAGTAATTATAAAACTGACGCTTATAGTTAAAGTCTGTAGATGGACATTTTATTCGTGAACAATTGCGCAGTTCACAGTTTACCCTGAGATATTAATCTTTTCAGTTCAGAAAGAGCCCCGGGGGGGCTACTTAGTATATTTTGCTGACGGGATGTGCACTCCTTTCCGGGTATCGTTTTCACCTCTTTTTTCTAACGTCGGGTATTAAAAGAAGGCAATCTTTCTACAGCCGGATGTCAAAAGTGTTATTTCATTGTTTTTCGACGAAATTTTACGTTTTGGGGTATGCTTTTTGCCGATTTTCTCTAAAGCCGGCTATCATTTCGAGGGAAAATTTCTAAAGCCGGGTGAAAATTCTTTTTCTTGGAGTGCACATCCCCGTACAATTGAAATTCAAGTACACCCCCCCGGGAAAGAGCTAAGTATGGATATGCCACATTTAGAGCCTAACAGCCCTTGTCACATGAATAGCAGCCGCGTAGTTTTTATTCCACAATCCGCCAAACGTGTTAACTTTTTTTTAACTGGCCCTGCTCTCTTTCTTCAGCCGATGAGCCGAGCGCAAGCAATGCTCTTAAAAGCAAAACAAAAAGCCAGCTCAAATTCTATGAAAGATATCACAACCATTGCAAGGGGTTATGGGATTGTCATCAAGCACGTAGACGATGTTATTGCGGAACTAAACAGAAAAGAAAGCGTTGCTGTGGTTGTTGATGCACCAACGAGATGCACACGATCAGGCAACGAAAGATATAGTCTCCGCAATCTAAGATCTCCATTTATCAAAGTCGAAGACAAGTCAAGGTAACTTCAAATTTGGATGCAGTTGATTCCAATTATGCATGCACCTCTTATACCTCTTGAATGGATGTTCTTTGGTGTGGAAAATTATGTGTGCAATTCTCGCATCGATTGAATAGATGTTTTTCGGTGCTCCTTAAAGGGACTCCGTCGTCAAACAGTAAACAAATCCGTAAACTCGCACGTGTCACCAATTATCCATTGTTCATCCATTGTCTTCTGAAGTTTGTTTGGTGGCTTCACCCAAGCAACCAAAAAGTGACCGTTAAAAATCCACTCATATCCGAGCAATCGTAGAAGATATGAATGTTTGGTTTGTTCCTTGGTGAAGTACAATGATTAATGTCCAAGCAGCAACTTTCATTTTGAAAAAAATATGAAAATCCTGTGTGATATCATCTTTCGAAAAACTGCAAAAATCATCGTTTTGTTTGATGCATGTCGAATCTTCATAATAATGGTAGAAAGTTGTACGAATAAACTGTATAAAAGAAGTTTGGAAGCAAAAAAGACAAGATATTTAGCACACTGACGCCTTTTTGTCTTGTGGCTTCATCAGAGTGTCACTTACAATACTGAGCTGAATCTTTATGTAAACAAATCGACCGATTGCTGTATTAATTCACCTTTTTCAGAAACTATCGACCATTGACTAAGGAACTAAACAATTGGCCGAAGATACATTTTGACTCCTTGCCCCCAGATTGTCCCTTCGCGTCTGCAAAGAAGAAAAGNGAATCTTCATAATAAAGGTAGAAAGATGTAGGAATAAACTGTATAAAAGAAGTTTGGAAGCAAAAAAGACAAGATATTTAGCACACTGACGCCTTTTTGTCTTGTGGCTTCATCAGAGTGTCACTTACAATACTGAGCTGAATCTTTATGTAAACAAATCGACCGATTGCTGTATTAATTCACCTTTTTCAGAAACTATCGACCATTGACTAAGGAACTAAACAATTGGCCGAAGATACATTTTGACTCCTTGCCCCCAGATTGTCCCTTCGCGTCTGCAAAGAAGAAAAGTCAAAGGGCAAAATCCAGATCAACTACTAGAAGCACAAGCAGTAAAAGGCAACAAATCAAAGGTGGAACAGCAAAGGTCACGGCTCATCTGCCGACTGGGTTAAAGGTCGGATACTGTGAACTATGTGATGCTAATTACAGAGGATTGGAACAACATTTGAGAGGGGTTAAACACAGAGAACATGCAGCGAACTCTGTTGCATTCAAAGGACTGGATGAGGCTATCGAGCAAGGAACAAATTTCATCAACTATTTGAGTAATGTCAGAAAGAGCAACCGAAGAACAAGGTGAGCTATCGGTAAACTTTCTTCATTTTCCTAGATGACTGTAGAGTCATGAGATCCCAGCATCACAACAACAACAACAACAACAACAACAGCAACAACAACAGCAACAACAGCAACAACAACAACAACAACGGTAACAACAACAACAGCAACAACAACAACAACATTTTTTGCTCAAATGTCTATCAATAGCGATAACTACGAACTTGTAATCAGTGTAGCATGACTGAGTAGACATTGAAGAAAGGATATATCTGCCACCTCGATTTTATTTATTTATTTCGTTCAGACTTGAGCATTTATATGGCATTTGATATGTCAATTAAACCGAAAAAAGTATGAACATTGTATTGCCCACTGTTATGTTATGCTCCGAAATGAAAAAAACAAAATCAAGGAAGTGGATGTTTAGATGTATCCTTCTAAGCATACGGTAGGTTCAAAATCTTAAAAAGGTTGATGTAAACTTCTAAGACTTGTTTCTTTATCGTGAATTCTTTCTAAATTATAGCGTATTATATATTTCAACTCATTTGAGGACGTCCTCAAACTTCTAAATCGTAAACCAGAAGAGTGAAAGACTTTTGCTTGATGCCATTTTGTAGAAATTCATAAATTATGGCTTTCTTTAAAATTTTTCTATGTTTCCTCAATTCTATATTTGTGATGGTTTTAAATTTTATTCACGAGTTTTCTTGAATTCAGAAAAAGGAGCAAACCGCTCTTATTCTGAAAATATTGAAAGATTCAGAAAGTTCCATCGGTAAAATTGTTACAATAGCTAAAGTTTCTGTCAAGCCATTCAGTGCAAAGAAACGGGTCCTTGAATTTTACACCAACCGTTCTTTAAGATATGGAACATATGTTACCCTTCTACCTCCGATACAAATTCACCTTATCTCTTAACAACCGCACTTTTCTTGTACAACGAGTCAGTTAGCCATCCCGGTTTCAGGCTGTCTTTTGTGATTCCAGTATTTAGTGCTAATGAATGCTCTATTTGACTTCTAGAATAGTACAGTCTCATTCACCAAGAACGCTCAGGAAAAAGGACAATAAAAGAGCTGGAATCACGCCACGTAAAAACCCAACACCGTTGAAAATTATTTTCAGTCACAAAACAGGTGATGGAGTTATGAAAATGAACAGATCTCCACACGGAACGGCAGAAGAAATTTCGGATGATGAAGTCACGATAACAAAACCACCAAAGAAGATACGAGTTAACGAATTGTCAGTGGTTCAATTGGATGATTTAAAAATGAAAATACGACGTAGTACAAGGCTCCTTCGCCAAGCTCGTTCTGACAAATATGGTTTTGCGTTCGTTGAATTTCCAACTTATAAAACAGCATCAGGAGCTGACTTTGACCAAATACGGTAAGATCAGATCCATCAAATATACATGATTCTGATGTTGAGCTGTAGATTTGTGGGCAAGTAGCAAAGAAGTTTCTAGGGGGGGGGGGAGTGGCACTTTTCCAATTGAGTTTATTGCCAGATCTTTCGAGAGGTGTGCCCTACTTTTGAAAAATGTAACAAGCATGGGCAATGAACCTTTGAAAAACTTTAAAATCAAATGTGTACAATTTCATTGCCACTTTCTTTCAACTGAATTGCTCTGAGGGAACTTTCTGGAATTTGCCATGCTTCTAGAAAGAGCATTTTTGAAAGGTTGTACGACTGGAAGTATCCGAGGCTTTAAAAAACATTAAAAGCACAATAAATTCTAAACCGATTGAGGGAAACAAATGTGACCAATATAAAAAATACTCAGTTTTGAAAGGTCTGCAAGATGGTAGCAAGTAAAATGCTGTAGCTTTTACAGCTTACGATTTACCATTTTGATGACGTCACAACTTTATAACTAGCGGGAATTTTCAAGCACTGTAATTCTGAAATTATTGAAAATATCAAAACTGCCCTCTCTTGGATTGTGGGAGCATACCTAAAGTTTTCAGTTGAAAGGATAGGGCAATACCATTTGATACAATTAGTTTTAAAGGTTTTGCAACGATTCTACGCCTATGCTAACGTACAATATTTCTGAAAACGAAAAGATCTTCGGGGTGGGGAGGGGGGATTATATTTGAAAACTCAAGGATGTTTGCCAATGACGTATCAGCCTTTAAAGACTCAAAGCAAACAATGATCATTTGCAGCACTATAGACTTGCCCAAGTCTATTTAGATAGGCAGACTTACTACAGTTGACGAAATAGACTTAAGGCAAGTCTATTGCAGCCCTAAAATCGACTTTTGGACCATGTTTTTGGCTTGCATTCTGTTTATGGTGCTTTCAATTCGGCACGCAGAGGATCATGGTTAGCAATGGGCCTTTAAGGAGTGATACAACTCATGCTAAATCAAGAGCGCAATTTTTTACAGAGAAACGAAAAGGAAAATAATCATCAAAAAACATGGTAACATTCATGGAAAAATTCGAGTAAACACTCGTATAATGGATGTCAAAGATCAATATGGCTTGGCAGACTTTGAATGTCCCATGTATCTGGATGCCATCGAGAATTAACATTTATGTTCAGAACTGGTGGTGAGGAAATATTGCAGGAGAATACTATGAAACCAGATTGTACCAAGGATACTACCAAAAGAAGGTTGATCAAAGAACCTGAATCTTCTTACGAAAAGAACGTTCATTGATGACGTTGAATTTTCGTTAATAACATAATGACATAATGAAATTATTTGCCAAAAATTCCCAAAATATATGTAAATTTAGAAGGTAATAAATTATTCTTGGATTCTAAAATGACAAGTGCAAATATGAAGTTTAGAAACAAATCGCATTTGATATCTTTTCTGCAGATCTCTCAAACTCGAAATGATATGCAAGCCATGAAAACAATATTTTGAGACACAAATCACGAGACTATTCATAGATACTTTTCACGTACGTAGGAGAGTTTCTTTTTTCAGCGATTCATCTCAAGTGGGCTGAAAGGATTTCTAGCTATTTAAGTTGAACGTATCTTCGGAAGTTCATGCCTCCAAGAGGTAGCCCATCCGGAGTTTGACCTCACTCGACCGAGCTTAACTTCAGTTACATAATGGAAACTGGAAGCCACTCGGCCAAATCCCTGAGTGAAGGTAAAGGTGAAGTTGCGTTTTTCAGCGCCAAGCGCTGGGATCGCAGAAATAGAGCAGACCTAATCGAGTCCACGACCCCTTGTCATGACGCTCAAGTGGTGGGGTCCTACCGGTATCGAACCCACTCCGCCTGACTGTTCTGGCTGCAAAGTCAGAGGATTACACCACTGCGCCACAACACCTGAGTTAAAGACTCCGTTTACGCTGTACCAGTATAAGTTTAGATCCGTACCAAGGCGTAACGAATCAGCATTCCTTTTATCTGGAAAAATCTTGCTCTGAAGCAGTGTAAACGCCCTTGAACTGGAACAACTTTGCAGTGGATCAAAACTGTACCGGTTCATTGTCCGGAACAACTTTATAATGGATCAAAACTGTACCAGTTCATTGTACACGTAGTCTGAAAGTTGTCACTTTGAGAAATGCAAGAGAGAATTCGAAAGAAATATTGGATTTCTTCAAAGATCAACAGTTCTAATATTCTATGTCATATTCTGANATTATATCACAAAAAACTAAGACAACATACATATGAATATGCAAGGAAAAACCACTCCGCCTGACTGTTCTGGCTGCAAAGTCAGAGGATTACACCACTGCGCCACAACACCTGAGTTAAAGACTCCGTTTACGCTGTACCAGTATAAGTTTAGATCCGTACCAAGGCGTAACGAATCAGCATTCCTTTTATCTGGAAAAATCTTGCTCTGAAGCAGTGTAAACGCCCTTGAACTGGAACAACTTTGCAGTGGATCAAAACTGTACCGGTTCATTGTCCGGAACAACTTTATAATGGATCAAAACTGTACCAGTTCATTGTACACGTAGTCTGAAAGTTGTCACTTTGAGAAATGCAAGAGAGAATTCGAAAGAAATATTGGATTTCTTCAAAGATCAACAGTTCTAATATTCTATGTCATATTCTGAGATACCTTTAGATGAACATATAGTGCATCATCGTCAACTTAAACATATATTTCAAATCTAAATAACCTACATTTTCCTATCCCGCTTATCTTTATATACTGTAAATGAGGGCCGAGTCTGCATGCAGGCTAGACGCTAGACATGGGTGGATGTCAAAATTCGACTCTGTACCTTTTAGTTACTTGTTTCGCAATGTGATTCAGTGATTCAGTGATTCAGTGATTCAGTGAGGCAGTCCTTTTCTAACCATAATGACACAGATCCTTCAATGCAAAACAATAGATGTCGAACATCGCACATAGAGCATTGAAAAATAAAAATTCATAACTTAGATTGCAGCCCATGTTAGGCCTGATACTAATGAGATTTTAACTCGTTTCTTACTCTGAATCTTTTCTTGGTTGCAAAATCTGCATAGCAAATAGTCAGTTTGCTAGCAACTGATAACTCCGACTTCAAACTATCTAAGTAGACGGAGCAGCAACTGCTGTGCGAAAATCTCGTAACTCTGAGCCCCCTAGCTTCCTGCAACAGATCCCGAAATTTGGCAACACTTGATTTTTTCCTCCGTGGGCCTTAAACTCTTGATTTATCATTTCAGAAAGCTTATATATCCAAACATTTTCTCATATCAGATTGCTCAATGACGTCATTTTACGCAGTTTCTGCTCTGTTATCCAAGTATAACTGACAAACTGACGAAGTACATCCATGTGCAGAATTCAAGAGGGCGATATCCACGACAAAAAGGGAGAATTAATTATAGCGTCTTTATAGCCGAAGTATATGATGAAATTGGAACGAGCTTAGCAAGCATCCATCTTGGTTTCTACCGCCTATGGTGCACGTCACGTGACGTGCCTAAATACACGATTATACATACGCTATTACCTATGCTACATTAATGTTCACACTTCTAGCATACTGAAGGTCCCTCGGGCTGAGTCAGACTGATATTCTTTCAAAAACATCCCTGTAACATTTTCCAAAGTATAAAGAATGCTTGTCAGCCTTGAAGTTATCCATGCCAATACCATATAATCGATAAAAATTCAACTTAAGAAAATATATTTACATTTCAATGCATTTGTCGATTTTCAATCATAAATATATACACTCCACAACTAATATCCAAATCACTTAAAAACACGTCACACTTCTAAATCGTAAGACCGATCACTAAAATATTACTGCTGAAAAATAAAAATAAAACACTTTGGAAGGAGAAGACAACCATTTCATGTCAGGAGATTACACTTTCCAGGCTAAAGGCTCAGCATTCACAAGGCAGGTTAGTCTAGAGTATGAAGTTGTGCCAGAACGGTACAGGTGATCAGGTGAATTCAAAGCAAAAGAGAATCTCCAATCAAAAAGATCGGGTGCTTAAAAACAGCACTTTTCTCAAATCTCAAAAAAGAAAAATCTTTGTAAAATTACAGAAAGTCGTTCTTGGCCCATTGTATCAATAATTTTTCATGCAACAGTTGCATTGCCTTCCAGTAAAATTCTATTTTACAATACGCTCATTTTTATCTAAGAAACTAAGGTCAGGGCTCGTAGGTAGTTTCAAACATTTTAGGACACCTTTGCTACCAAAAGTTTCTGACGAGTTTATTCTATTTTTGATGCCGGAAATGTAGAATCAATTTATTTTTGCTAGAAGGGCTCCCAAATTACTTAGCAAGATCTCAAAACAATTAATAACAAAATTTGCACTCCAAACGATGTCAAAACAGTTGCTATTGCTTTACAGTGCAAAAGAAATTTTGAGTGCAAATTACAAAAGTTTCTTAGCTTTTTTAATCTAGGTAGGGTAGTTTCTTGAGTTTCGAAAAATGGAGCCCACCGTTTTTTATGAGCTATTTCTTATAAAAAAATGAGTTTCTTGAAAGATTGTCATCGCCTTCTTTGACCATTAACTCCAAAATATATCACCCCCTACTCTGATCAATAAACATCGAAGATTTACCCCATTGCTGCATAGGGATCTATTTCTTAAACGAAAGATTAATGCCTGTAATTGTCACAAGAAACTTCTTACTTTAAGCAACGCCGTTACACGGTACATCTAAAAAGAATATACTACAGTATGAAAACAATACGGTATGATACAAAGAAATTGTAATGCAAAGAAAAATAAAAACAACCGTGATTTATTGCTTTTCTAAACTTTCGTCAATTTTCTGTCGAGATTTTCTCAAATTCTCCAAAGATGCATATTGCCTTGGCAACTCTGCCTCCCAAACAAGCACATACCCAAAAGTACTGTCCTCCTTCGCAGTAGCATGCGACCTTTCAGTGAACCCAATCCCTCCTGTCAGAACTAAGGATACAGGTTTCCCATTATCATGTCCAGATGCCCCAACAATGCAACGGACAGCGGACGTGTGTCTGGATAAAACAGCGAATACCTTGAAACTTTGATTGGGTTCCATTAGGATCACGTGTCCTCCTCCGCAGCCTATCCACAATGCATCACTGTGATGATAAATGCTTAACACTCGACAGTCATGCTGCTGTGTGTTAGGAAAGCGTTCTTGCAGAATCTTGGCACAATCAAACGAGCCTAAAAAGTTTCCATTGATGTTATCTAAACATCGCACAGTACTGCTGTCTTTTGACGTCACCCAAATATATTTCCAGATCGCAATATGACTGACGATCTTATTTGGTTCGCCAGCATCTCTCAATAACCGTTCCATGTGGCCTCGTTTTGGATCCATAACAGCTATATTAGGTCCAATTCCGCAATAACATTTTCGTCGCGATATTTCCAAACAGGTCACAGGGTAATGATGTTGTATATCTGGACCAGCTAATTCATTCTGTAGAATTTGTAACTGCGATTGAGGCTTGACATCTAGTGAAAAAGAGGTTGTGTCTTCATATTCAAAGAGCAACTGGCTTGGTTGCTGGCTGTGCGAGCCAGAATTGTTAGCATTACTCGATACGCATAACTGTGAGCATCACATTAATTGTGCAGTTTGATGCAGCGAATGGTTAAAGTTCTTATAAAAACCCATCTTCAAAAACTGCAGGCACATTCGATATATCGATGTCACAGTACTGCTGAGGCATCAAGTTAGCGGATTGGATCGAAATTCGTGCACATATAAGCACTGGCACGTCCTGCGGAAACAGGTCTTGTTTCCAAGCCGTTGCGTCCAGGAAATTCTTCGGGTTTTTTGCCTTTAGCTCTGGGATGGGACTTTCAAAGCAAAGTATTAAAAGAGCACTTTGGCAACACTGGAACACGTATTCTCATAGACATTAAGGAGACTGAGAGAATTCAAAAAATATATCAAAGCTTTCTATACGCTTCAAAAAATTCTTCTTAAGTAACTTCAGAGCGTTACTGAAGAAGATTTTATCAGAATGTCTAGAAACTTGTAGTATTTTCTATTTAAGAAGAGCAGCTCTTGATTGATGGATTAAAAAGTTTATTGACAAGCACAATTGACAAGTAAACAACAAACAAATAAGAACAACATATAAAAAGACATACCTGGATCCCTGAATTGCTTTCCATTAAAAACTGCAATTTCACCATTTGCTAAACCAGCAATCACCAAATAGATCTTATCACAAGAGTAAACTTTCAAGCATAACACAGAATCTCCCAAGTCATAAATAGTATTCAATTGTTTCTGAGTCTTTGCATCAAATACCAGAACATTGCCTTTTTGTGTTCCAGCAAATATCAAATCGTTTGTTACAGCACACATGCATAAAATGCGTTCATCTCGTAGGATCATCCCACGGCAACCCTGTAACTGAAAAATACAAAATTGATTCAAATGTGAAAATATGTATTCACAGATATAATTGATTTGGCTAATAAATATCCTTTGCTTGATCTTTGAAAACAATCATCTTTAACTTCAGGTGGCTGTCGTTCATTGTCGAAATATTTCTTAAAAAATGAATAAAAGTTGAACAGTTTTATCAACTTTTCGTATGTTGCATATGAGTGAAAGGCAAATGCTTTATGAAGTCAAGTTGTCATACATAAAAACCAGTTATCGATTTTGCTGATCAAAGCTGAATGTTTAGTTGAAGGAACAATATATGTTTACTCCAGATAACGTCTTTGCAGTAGTCTGGAGGCTATTCAGTAAGGTGGAGGTTTTTCAATGCGACGGACGGATCACATCGCGTTGGTGTAGAGATAACATGCAGTAAGATGGAGGCTATTCAGGTATCCGGAGGGATAACTCAAAGACTATTGCACAGGGCCGGGTTGTTCAAACCATGATTAGCACTAATCTTGGATTAAAGGCATGATTCTGTAGTCATTTGCATCGGCGTAGGGGAAGATAAAATTTGGGGGGGCTGCCCGACAAAAAATCCATTGTTTGAGAAAATTTTGCCCGACTTGAGGCGGATTTCCGCCCGATTATGGCTGATTTTTGCAAATTTTTCTGACGTTGGGGGGGCTGCAGCCCCCCTTTGCCCCCTATCTCCTACGCCTATGGTCATTTGCATAGTCCTAATCCGGTATTAGCCTGATACCAGTTTTGAACAACCGGGCCCAGATGTTCTACAGGGTGATTTTTGCTCAATTTTAAAATTTTGGTTTTTGCAACAGATGTTTTCTTCAAATTTTACTTGTGAAGATCTCCCAGAAAGTTTTGATCAAATAACAGCTATGTTGGTCATCGAAAATGACAAAAGTATCACTTCTAAAAATCGCTTATGAAGGTGTTGTGGCGCAGTGGTGTAATCCTCTGACTTTGCAGCCAGAACAGTCAGGCGGAGTGGGTTCGATACCCGGTAGGACCCCACCACTTGAGCGTCATGACAAGGGGTCGCGGACTCGATTAGGTCTGCTCTATTTCTGCGATCCCAGCGCTTGGCGCTGAAAAACGCAACTTCACCTTCACCTTCAGCTTCGCTTATTGAAAAAGTTTTGATTCAGGAAATAGGCTCCCTTGATAGCTCTAAGAACAACATTTTAAAGACAAACTAATGCCTGATCTAAAAATTCCTCTTGTTGCGTGTAGTGCAGTTGTACAATGATAAACAACTAAATAATGTAAAATATAAGCATTTGATATGAATTGAATCAAGCACAAAACCTATTGAGGTCAGGTTACATTAGATGTCAGGTGAGATTGCGATAACGTAAAATTACTCAATCACAAAATTACAAAATTCGCAGACTTTTCGCCTCGTATCTGATGTGAGAGTGAGAGAGACTTTAATTCTTCATA
Source organism: Aurelia aurita complex sp. Pacific (assembly GCA_004194395.1). Taxonomy (NCBI): domain Eukaryota; kingdom Metazoa; phylum Cnidaria; class Scyphozoa; order Semaeostomeae; family Ulmaridae; genus Aurelia; species Aurelia aurita complex sp. Pacific. The sequence goes on along the minus strand of REGL01000511.1, from coordinate 156,504 downwards.
GACAATGTGGGCAATAAGCGTAAGACATACCTTCTTCCCTCTTTCGATAAGCGGTAGCCATGAAATTTGACTTTGTCCAGATGAATCTCCACTCCCAACCCACACTTCTAACGATTCCTTATCTAAATCTGAACTTTTATACACCGCCATGCATTCAACTGCTTGTTCCTTACACACACCAACTTCCTGTTTGAGACATAAGGTATCTGCACAGGACAGCCATTGGAAAATCGATTCTGCTGGTGGTCTCTTATCTGTGAGCGAGGAAAAGTTTTAAGAAGAGTTAGACAAAATTAACCGAATGTCAGACATCTCGAGTGAGCCAGAAAAACGAGTACTCGACGGATCTGAAGTATTCAAATTCCAGTTAAAAGCCGAAAGACCAAAGTATTTTTGTGATTTTTCTCAGGTTTTTATGAGCACTGAAAATATATGAAAATTTGACTTTGCAAAAGTTTTCTTGGTTGCGAAGTGCCTGAAAAAGGGCCTAGAACACTTGACCCAATCGTAAGGAATCTCCTCACACAGAACAATATGCAAGGGCATTTTAGTTCCCTCAGGAGTTATGAGAAATAGATTTTCAAGTAAATATTGCAGACTTTCAATCCCATGGCAATAAAAATGTGCAGACAATGTCTCTCACCAATGAAACATAGTACTTTCTTTTCTGTTCTGTGCGAAGAGTTTCTGTGTGATATGATCAAGCGTTTTAGGCCATTTTCAGGAATTTTGAAACAGTGAAATCTGCAACAGTGCTAATAGAAACACGAGACTACTTAAAAAACAATCCAATCTCTCGGCTATGAAGCAGAATTCAATTCATTCCATTCAATCCATCAAGTGCTTTTGATGCTATGTATTTTCGACAATGACAACTTTTTTCTGTTTCATCTCATCCGGTTGGTTTCCGAAATCTTTACTCGTTTGTTGATTGAAATAACTATTTGGACATTGAATCTGGTTGCAAACACGCAACATTTTCAATCAACTCAGATTTGTAATTACTGACTTACCAGGTTGAGATTGTAAACAATCCACAATGATATTTTGCATATCAGGCCAATGAGGACATCCCACTGAAGGCAATGGTTTAACGGTACTTTTCGAAATAGTAGCAGCATCAAGCTCACATTGATACGGGGAATCTCCAAAAGGTTTTTTGCCTTGTGTGACAAGCTCGTAAAAGGTTACTCCAAGAGAGAAGATGTCGGCCTGAGAAGAAAATAAATGTACATGTATTTTTGATACTTGGTAGGTGAAATACTTGGGATTAGTAAGAATATGGGTGCAAAGAAACAAGACACTGATTTAAAGTCTTGTTTCCTTGCTTCCATCTTCTTACTCATTTTTGTATTTCTAATAGCAAGAGCGAATTTTGTAAAACAAAGGATACAGGTTTGATCAAGACAAAGCGATTCCAACGCCTAAAGAATAGATTCCACACCTTCAGCGCAGCCAACCATGATGTTTTCCTCTCTCTGTTTATTTTGATTTGATCGAGTGCACTCAGAGGTGTGAAATCTATTCTTCAGGGCCGTAAATCGCTTTGTCTTCTCGAAGAGATGACTTCTTTGTCTTACGAAATTCACCCTTGTTATTTCTAATACGTTCAGAAAAGATTACTGTATGTGCATCTTATTATGACAAGCAGTGAAATAATAAAATTTCGGATCAAAGTTTTGGAAAGAGGTTTATAATGCGATAAACATTCTAAAGGTGAATTGAACTAAGCCCGGATGACAAAATGACTTAAAATTCAACTTCTAATAGATGGAAGATGGGAGAACAAACTTGGAGTAGCAAGATTTATATTTATTTTAGCTATCAAGTACAAAATATTTTAATCCTAGTTGATACTCTTTCTCAATGAAGCCGTCGCAGCTGAGGAACATATTTTTCAAATCTTCATCCACTGATGTTTTTTGTGTTTGTGTCTCATTTAACTAAATTCGTGAATTAGCCAATCACAGCACAGTTAATTATGAAGCCTGCATTCTAATTGGCGCAACAAAATACTGTCGCAGCCGAAAGCCTTAGCTCAGCTTTGGTGTGGTGCCAATTTGAGCGGGTTTACATTTTGCGGATTGAATTGAATTAAGGTAGAGTATAACTAGGACGATCGTAACAAGTCTAGTTTAGTCCTTACCTCTTTGTTATACATTGAATCACCTCTGACAACTTCAGGTGCTCGATACCCTGGTGTTCCTCCAATCTCACAAAATCCTTGTGGCGTAATGTATTGTGAAATGCCATAGTCAGATATCTTAGCATTGACTGGAATACCCATTGATAACGAAAATATGAGAATGTTACTTGGTTTCATATCGCGGTAGACAATATTTTTGCTGTGTAGGTAGGCCAAGCCTTCTGCAACCTGAAAGAAATCGTTTGTTAGGGTTATATGTAAGTGAAAGCACCGAAAATGTGAAATGCTAAAATATACTTGTTGGAGCAATCTTCCACTGTATCACAAGCCTAAAAATATGATCTTTATATTCCTATCAATTCTCTATATTGTTCCTCGACATCTGTTCCTAAATTGCAAAGAATGACGTGAAAATCAGCTTTCTCGGTGGGGCTGAAGCGGGGGGGGGGGGAGGGGCGAGTTAATGCCAC
>REGL01000511.1:127445-150932 GCA_004194395.1 Aurelia aurita complex sp. Pacific | reverse complement strand
GAGGCAGTAATTGCATGGAGCTAGCCTCATGATCGGCAAGTTAGCTTTGTGATCTGTATCAGCAGAAATACAGAAAATATAGAAAATGTAAAGTGTGACTGTAACACTTACAACAGTAAACAATGTGGTTATTTACTGTATATCTCTACGTGTAAATCAAACACTTAAAGACAATCAACGGATACAAGGGCAGCCGATTTAAAAATAACTTGCAATCCAATTCAATGACGCATGCGCTCGATTTACATCCAGAAAGTGATTACATGAATTTTCCCAGTTGGACAAACTACATCGTCATCTTCGCACTGTTGTTGTCGCTGTGATGCTACCAACAGAAACTGATCACATGAAGTGATCACATGATTTTGTAACTGACGCAGTGTCAGTCTGCCTACGCACTATCTGATTGGCTATTCATTTATAGATTACCCAGACCCCATCCGCGCGGGGCTTTTATATCCGTTGATTCTCTTTAATATTCAGTTGAAAAAAATGAATGAAATCCCAGCGCCTGATGTATAGATCTTTAAATTTGTGTGAATGTGATACTGTAAAAGATTTGTAAAACAAAAGATTCGTGTTGATGAAAATTCAAAGCAATTCGCCTTTCTGAAGAATAGATTTCACACCTCTGAGTGCACTCGGCCAAATCAAAAGAAACATTTGCAACATTATTCAATTCAATCCTACCTGGGAAATACCTATATGAACGTGATGATCACACATTAACAGAAGAGAGTCAACATGTAGGACAAAACTTGTATAGCAGAGAATTCAAACCTTTACTTACGAAGTCCCGGATAACATTTTGCAACATTATTCAATTCAATCCTACCTGGGAAATACTCATATGAACACGATGATCACACATTAACAGAAGAGAGTCAAGGACAAAACTTGTACAACAGAGAATTCAAACTTTTACTTACGAAGTCCTGGATACCACTCTTCGACCAAGGTATCAACATGGTCCACCAAGAAGCCGAGTAATTCATATCCTCTTTGCGACACAGGGACAATGATTTCTATTGTGTCTGGGTTTGATTCTGAAGTTGTCACGACAAAATATTTCTCTCCAGACCAGAATCTAAAAATTCCATCTCTCCAGTATTCCACCAATGGCGTCTGAAAGGAAGGAATTTTTCTTCGGTCAAAATAACAACCTAAATGCTACTTGACGCAGTACAAAGAATTCATTTCATCGTATTTAATGACTCTGTGGACTTTGCAGGGTGTACCCACTATTATTCAGACATGTATGTGTCCCCTATGGGGTGGCTTTTGCAAGGTTAATTCTCTCAAACAGAGTGCAGTTTTAGTGGAAGTTTCCTTAAAAATGAGTCTAAAGGCAAAATATCTTGAAATTCTATTTTTTAACAGGGTATTGCATCGTCATAAAATGGGTCAGTCAACCGTTACATCATTATACTCGAGGAGGGTCGGTCCTCAAAAACCTGGGGCACAACCATGTAAAAATGTGGGTCAATTCACCCCTCGGGTTGTGAAAAGTGTCCTGCAACAGATTTTACAGTTTCAAGGTATTTTTCAAAATTTTATCACGCAAAGAAATTTTGTCTCATTACCTGAGTCCATTGTTTTCCTGCCTTTTTTCGTGTGAACGAAATTACTTTGGTCAACCAGTAGAGAAAGGTTTACCGTTGGGAAAGCAATGGATTCAGGTAATATGTCCAGTCATTCACTACTAACCTTTTCGGCCTCGTTTTGAAGCGGTGATTGAAAAAGCATCAACCTCGAGATGAGTCTTGCCCAGAATCCAACAGGAATATAAGGAAATTTGTAATATCTGGTCAAGTTCCCCTCTGTGTGAATTGCGTTATTCTTCGCCCGATTTGTGAAACCAGACGGCTTGGCTGGCAGCTTCGATGGGATGAGGACTTTCTCGTCATTCAGAGGGATAACTACTTCGAATTTTTGTAGCAATCTGACAAGAAAACGGAAAAGATTTGAAATAAATTCAGAATTCTAGCCTGCAACGTTTTTTCATTAAAATACAGCTAGCCTGCGCTGCACAATCACAAAAATTCTAATTTCTTTCAAAGCTTTTCGAAAAGCGCAATTCTTATGAAAATAATTGAGACATCAAAGACTGCCAATGAACGAAGTGCAGAAGTTCTTTTCAAGCCATTAAGTAAAACGAAGGATGCATCAACCAATCGTGCAATGTTTTTATAAATATTTGATTCATATGCTACCAAACAGCAAAACTAAACATAAGATACCTCAAATAATTATCGATGAAGGCTTCAGGAAAACGTTCTCCACGGAACAGCATTGGAAGATTTTGTCGGTCTAAAACACCTTGGTCGACGAATGGGTTCACTTCTGGTACAGTGACAACTTGTGCCATCATTTGACTGAGCCATTCTGGATGGATGAAGTAACAGTCGGATAGTTTTAAGCCAGGATCATCAAAATGCATCAAAACACCTACGAGAAGGAATAAGATTATGATTATATTAGGCCCCGTTCACACTGCTCCGTGTTTGTTAATATCTGTTTTGTGGCATCCAAGCTACCCGTTCACATTGCTTCGGTTTTTTGTACAAAAACGGATAGGAAAACATCCGTTTTTGTCCGTTCACATTGATCCGCCTGATAACAAATACGGAGAGAAAAACCTCCGTTTTTGTGCGTTCACATTGCTCCGTTTTTGTGAAACTCATTGTTGAATATTGGAGCGTTTTCAAAAACCTCAGTTTTTGTGGATATCCACTTTTGATAGCGTTTTCGAAAACCTCCGTTTTTGTGGCATTTTTGTGCGGATCAGTGTGAACACTTTCACAAAAACGGAGGTTTTTCTCTCCGTTTTTGTACAAAAAGGGAGCTGTGTCAACGGGGCCTTAGTCTTCAGATGTAAAATTGACAACGTCGAAAGAATAGCTAATCAAGATGAACAATTTATCTATGTCTAGCACCAAACCATATTTTCACAAAAGTGTCATCAAATCTCAGACTGACAAAAATCCTCAATAATTTGGAATTGTGCACTTTTTCTTCTTCCCATTTTAGCTTAGCTTTATTTGCAAAGGCTATGCAGAACATGTAATTCCTGCAAAAATTTCTCCCAAACTTTGGAGGGACCCGCCTGCTTCCAGAAGGAATTTCACTGTTTATAACAAAAGCTCATCGCCGACCACTTCTCATTCACAACTCAAATTTCCTCTGTATACCATAGCTGGTAAAATTCAATACTTTCTCCATAAAAACTTACAATCAATCATTCAATCAATCAAACGCTTTGTTGATGTGTCAAAATATTTAGCGTACAAGCTAATTGGGACACAGTTCCTAACGAAACACTTTGACAGTCTGGTAAAGGCAACCACCAAAGGCTTATCAACCCATCTTACCTGTTTCATGTAAAAATTTGACGGCTTGATCCAATTCCTGATTTTCGAGCTGCAAATTGTTATCAAGCACGATTTTCATAAGGGCTCTTCTCGAAATCACAGGGATACTGTCACTCTTGATCAACCTGTTGGCCTCGTCTGCGAGTAGATCTTCCAGCTGAACATAACTTTTAGGCACTTTCTCGTCCATGGCAACTTGTTCGTTGAACGTAAACTTGGCAACAGTGTCAATAATCCTCTCCTTTAACGCATCAATGGCATTGTTTTTCCCGATACAGCTCACGATTGCCAAGCCTCTGAAAGTTGGGAAACCAGGATTTCTCATAAACTCATCTATCTCTGCTCCCAACATCTTCAGATACCCGGATCGATTTTCAGTCTTGATTTCATCAGCATGCGTACCGACTAAGATGACCGAAGCACCCGGTGCACTGGCATTAATATTAAGCAACCATGGTCGTAGGAATTCCAACTCCTCCGGTCCTTTGCTTGCGTCAAACACAGCTAGATACAGAGCTCTTGATGACATAAAGCATTGGTGTGTGCAGTGAAAATCTTCCTGTCCTGCGAAATCCCATGTGCTTAGGATGCAATAGCTTTTCTTATTTGAAATCTTTGGCAGATCTTTTGAAATCTTTGGCAGATCTTTCAGGTATTTTTTAGGTATGGTGAGATTCCATGTTTTCACTTCGATGCCAATGGTAGCGGTATTGAATTCCGGTGGTTTGATGCCCTGCAACGCTCTAAGCAAAGAACTCTTCCCTCGTTCTCCTTTACCGACAACCATTAATTTCATGCGATGGTAAGGGACAGCATTCTTCATTCTGGAGTATAAAAACGTGCAGATTTCCTGCGCAGTGCCCTGACTGATAGATGGATGAAGATTTAGCGTTAGGCCATCACGAGGCAGCTCTAACAAATTTCTAAGACGACCTATTTCATCTGGGAGCGTCTTCACAGCTGTGTTGTGGCTGATGTTTAGGTAAGCAAGGCCAGTGAGGTGTCCTATGTTTGGCGGTAGCCTCTCTAATTTATTGTGTGCCAAGCTTAAACGCCAAAGGATGGACCACTGCGAGGCACTTTCATCCAAATTCAATTTGCTGATTCTGTTATTGTCGAAATTCAAATCACGAAGACATCTTGATGCCCACATCGAAGGCAGTGGAAGTTGGGTGACTTTGTTGTCTTCCATGTCCAAAATAGTCAGATTCTGAAGCTGAAGGACAAATCTTGGCACATACCATGGAGGTCGCTCTTTCAGTAAATTATGTGCCAATTTCAAATGTGACAGTCGGTTGAATGTCATGGCCGCTTGAACGGGCAAGGAAATCAAACAGTTATTTGACAGATCTAACTTTTCAAGCATGACACATTGATCGAAAAATTGTGGTGGGACGACTTCAATTTTATTTCGACTCAGATCCAGAATCTTGAGTTGCCGCATCTGTAACGGTCTCGAGGCCAATGTTGAGATGCGATTACGAGGCAGAATTAGGTGCGTCAAAGCAGGGACGTAATCTCCAAGCCAGGACGGGAACTTGGTTAAAAGATTCTGATTCATATCGAGGGTCGTCAAAGACATGCTTGTATGCATTTTCAAACTTTCCAGAACTTCGATCGAGTTCTTGTTGAGATTCAAAACTTCTAGTGTTTTGTTGTTTAGAATCTCGTAAGGAAATTCCTTCAAGTGATTCTCCGCAAGGTGTAGCTGTTTTATACTAGTCAGTTCACGGCAAACTACTTCAGGGAATTCTGTGATGTCATTACCTCGTAAATCAAGTTTCAATAGGCCGTTGAAGAATGGCCTGACAAATGGATTTCTCGTGGAAAACACGTTGAAGTTTGAAATATGGTTACACGATAAATCCGCGTATTGGATCAACGGTTTTGAGTCTAGTTTATATTTTGAGTTGATGTCAAGTGATGATGATTGTTTTGCTAGTTTCCGCCTTGACGGCATGAGCGGAGAAGATTCACTTGATGAACTGCTGTTTAGAGTTGTGCTAAGTGCAGATACGGCACGTCGTTTTATGAATGGCGGTGGCAAAGCAAATGATTTTGTCTCAACCGGACTAGTTAATAAACTGCCACATGTTGGATCCGGTATTAGCAAACTGTCCGGATGACCGGGATATGAATTTCGCAAACACGGCGAATCAAGCCGGACGAATTTTTCACATGCTTCCAGTGGTCCTTCAATGCGAGGATCCATGTTGTTGAATGGGAGCAAAGCCCCACTGACTGATCTAGGCCGTTTACGTCTGACATTAACGTTCGTTGAGTCCGGAATGATGAACGAATTCTCATCAAAACTGGAGTCCTCCTCACTCGGGGAATTTGGGATCGTCGTTTCTCCCGTTCGATCTAATGAAGAGTATCTCTGCAGTCGCCGGTGCGCGGCTGTTTCAAAATGGTTGCTCCAATCAGCCCGTTCTGAATACTCACTACATTCTTCTTGCTCTCCAATCAATGAAGATGTGAAATAGTCGCTTTTTAGTTGCGTTATATTCATGCTGCCCCATGCCAAAACATCCCCTTTCCTTTCTAACCCGATATGTCTCAACAACATCCCCACCATGACATGGTCCTCACGACCTTGACTAACTTTAAGTGCTTCTTGAGTGTGCGTTGCACCGTTTTCAAGTAAGAATCTCATCATCTTGATGTTCCCCGCCTCGGCAGCAATGACAGTGTTCAGTTTCTCCTGCGTAGCGGCGTTGATATCAGCTCCTTTTCCCAGCAGCCATTTCGCTTCTTTCATGTGCCCGTTTGTCAATGCCCATTGAAGCATGCGATCTTTGTTTGTTTGCTTCGCACCGATTATCGTCAGGCCCCCTGCTGCAATTTGTAGAATATCTGCAGGCAGTGTCTTAGAATCCATGATAGAGAAAAAATGTTGATATGCATCTTGATTGACAATTTCGATTAGGCCATTTTCAAGCTCAGCCAAAACATTCATTGCCACCGCAGCCTCTGTTTGGACATCGACATCACAAGGGAAACTGAAATATAAATAATATCAAAATTTGAATCAATTGCCAAATCATAGGTAGCAAGACACTGCTGGTGCGCCTCTATAGAGGCGTGCTGCAGCTAATATGTACCTGCCTAGGAATGATTTCTATAGCATTGCGGAGAAGGTAACGAAAGACCAAAAGAACTCTCATTCGCAAAATCTCTTACGCTAGCTCCTCCATAGCAGTATATAATGTTTTCCTCCACAAAAGAACAAAGCTGTGAGAATCAAGCACAAAGCGGCGTTTAACTACCCATGGTCAAATGTAACACAAAGGAGGGTTGAAAAGGTGTCAGAACTCCTAGTCTCTGCAACTTCTTGGCGGCAACTCTAAAGCAAATTTGAAACTTCGGGGTATAAAGTGATTAACTTTAAAACCAAGAAAATACTACATATTAACCTCAGAGGTTATTTCTGCAGATAAGATATAAGGATCCCATCAGGATATAAGATTGAGGCTGGATTATTTTCATATTTGACGCAAGTTGCGGTTGCTTTAATTAACTTTGCAAGTGGAGACCTGTATCTGAAATGTATCTATTTTATTGCTGTGTTTTACTTCAACGAGCACACCATTTGTGTTAAAACCAAAAACCCGACTTGTTTTCAAATGTAAAGCCTTACTTCATCCATTTATAACCTGCTCCATTTAGGGCAGGAGCGTTGACAACCCTAAAATATTGGTATGGAGCTAGCAAGGAATTATGTTCTGAAAGATACAACTTGCCATTTTTTGTATCGTTTTAGTTTATGAATAATTCTGGTATAAGCGCCCCTTCAAGAAGCAAAAATGACAAACGTGTTTTGAGATGCCAACATGCTTTAGCGAGTACAATTTGCATGAGAATGATGAGATGATTTCTTGCATGAAAGATCCATCGTTATACTCAGGATCCTTTGCAGGCATGCCGCAATTTCAGACCATCTGAAAATAAAATTTGGCCTTAACGGAATTGACAGGAAAGTTTTGACTTTAGTTCATTTTGCTGTCAGTTAAACGACCGTAGTGTCGATCCATGCCCCTTTTTTTATGCATAGGCCAATTTGACTTTCAGACAGTCTGAGATTTTGGCATGCCCACAAAGGACCATGGGTGACAATGGCTCCGCAAAGGACCATGGGTGATAATGGCTCCGCAAAGGACCATGGGTGACAATGGCTCCGCAAAGGAACATGGGTGACAATGGCTCCGCAAAGGACCATGGGTGATAATGGCTCCGCAAGGACCATGGGTGATAACATAATGGCTCCGCAAAGGACCATGGGTGATAATGGCTCTTTAAAATAGACCTTTTAGCTACTCTGTAAAAAAGATTCTACGCTCAAGATTATTCTACGCAAAAGATTCTAAGATTCAAAAGACTCTACGCAAAGTCTACGCTCGCTTCTCCTTTTATCTGTATTCCTGACGATCGAAACGTTGTAACTATTTCTAGTCTTCGTACAAAGTCGTATTTTTAAATGAATTTATGTTTTATTGACACTATTGACGTACAACACGCACAAAAACTTTGTTTTCTTCTGTTCTAAAGAGTCCACATCGAGCAATATTTTTTTTCATTTTTAAACGACATGTTCGACTGAGCTATTGTTCTATCACCGTTGTCTACGTTCGAAATCTGTTATCAAGAAAACATTTCATGAAATGAGAGGTTTGCCTGCACTTCAGACTTTGCTCGCCGCTTGCTTTATTGTTTCCATCTTTCTAAACTTCGAATTTACAAAGCCGATTTGACCTCGACCCTTCTCCAAGCAACAGACCACAAGGAATCTGCATTGACGTCAATCGAATGTTCTCAACAGCTATTGCATTTGTTCGTAGAAAAGATGGCAGGATCAACAACACACAACTTTGGCAAATATGGCTAAAAGCTGTGGATTGACGTTAACCTTTTCAGGATTTATCAAACCACGTGGTAAACATTAAACAGTGAACTTTAACCGTCCTGACCAGTGCCTTTTGATTTCGAGATTTCGCAATTTTTGAAAATCAGTAAGTCCAGCTTATTACGGAATTAATCCACATTTTATGCTTTACCAAATTTACCCCACGCTTCTTTTATTGGCAACTAATAAGACAAATTTGATGCAGAAGTTTGCATTTGGCCTAAGCAGCTTCTCAGAGACACAAGCAAGTTGACTGAGGTTGAGAAGAGATTGCGAAGCAAAAAAATCTCATGCAAACGAGGCATAGAAATGAAACGAGGCAACAAGAATGAAACGCTGCATTTAAAGAATAGACTTCTCACGCCTTTATTCTGTTGCATTTCTTAACTTTTCAGTAAACTCGATAATGATAATACGAGTGATAAGTGGACGATGCTCATTATTTATCAGAAGGTAGTTAAAAGTCAATATTGAGGCTGAAGGATGCAAACTCTATCTCAAACTAAAAACGTTTTTGCGTTGAATTTAGTTGGTGAAATTTTTAGAAAATTAAGATGGCCTTTCTAAAAGCAAAGATAATTACGTGCCGGGTTTGTTTACAGTTATCCTTTGTGATTTAAAGTAACAAAATTTGATTGATTGATTGATTGATTGATTGATTGATTGATTGATTGATTGATTTACTTTAATGATTCTGCATCGCAAGAATCAAGCATTTGCGTCACAAGACTCTTGAAGAAGCAAACTAGAAGATCCACGTTTCAAAGTGGGAGAAAATGATAACGAAATAGACGTACTTGATCATTGCTTCAGCAACCAAACTAACGCAGTTTGCACAGACGAAATTGTTCTCACAATTTGCAAGTAGTTGGGTCAAAATGCAGCCAGTAATTTGAAGGTCCTTGATAAACTTGTATTTTCTCATCGTTTCTTCGACGACGTTTAAAACACCGACCAGCATCGGTTGCTCGTCAGATGCAGCAACGACAGCTATAAGAAAAACAACAAAATTAGGAAAGGTTTACTCCTGTTTGATCCATACTGCGAAAGCTCCATTTAGACCCCTCTCTAATAAGCCCCTTCCTTCAAAGCCAACATTTTAAATAAGCGCCTTCTCTACTAAGCTCCCCCCCCCCATTTATATCAAATTACAGAGGTTACCCATGATTTTCCATTTATTTAGCTTAATAAGCTTGCATGTAAATTTTGATGTGGCAAGGGATATAAGCTGTGTCGAATTTGTATATTTGACTCGTAAACTTGTATGTTTATTCCGCAATCTGTTGATCCCCGTTTGAAAGGCCACTGCTGCCCCATGGATATCAACGGAATAATATTGATTATTCAATAGTGGATATGTTCAAATATATTTTGAAATTCACCTGACTCAAATCTGCAACTCTGTTCTGAAAATTATGAGGGATTTTCTCAAGAGAGCCGCTTCAGGAAACCTTCTGAACAGATCTAAAATCAAGACAAAACCTTCTGCCTTACAGCAATGACTTTTACTGCTTTTACATGCTTTAGCACGTGTTATCCCTTTGGGAGGATAGCACCATGCTTTCCATCGATTTCAGCCTCCCAAGAGAGTAACAAGTTCTAAAATATATTGAAGTCATTGTTGTGAGGCAGACGTGTTAGGGAAACCTGATCATGATTTTAGGCCTGTTTTGAAAGTTTCTTGGAGGGTCCCTCTCAAGAGAATCCCTCATAATTTCAGAACGGAGTGGCCGATCTTAGTTAGGTAAATTTCAAAATGAATTTAAATATGTCCACCATTAAACAATACTTATGCCAAAAATATGGTCTTGATATCCCGGGAGTGGTGGTATTTCAAACGGGGATTGTCTTCTTTGCTTAACTCGATCAAGAACACAAAATGATGACTACTTACTGAGCGCTTCAAAACAGATCTTCAGCAATGGCACTGAATCCAAAGATGATCGGATTATTTCAACAATCCTTTCATGAACCAACTCTAACAAACATTGTCTTCGAACAATTTCCATATCGGCAGCAAGGCAAGCAAGTAAACTCAATGCTTCTTCTAGCACGCCGACATTCTCAGCGAAAATATGGATTGTTTTGATGATATCGGGAAGTAGGCCATATTTGATAAGGACTTCTTCTTGTAGAACATTTTCTGCACACAAGGCACGTAATGCTCTGAATCCCCATTCCTAGGAGGTAAAAAAGAAGGGCCTCAATGTCAACAATTTCAAATAACTACTGCATCGAAATAAACAAATGAAATATTTCAATTCAAGATAATATTATCACATTTCAATTAAAACTGAAAAGGTCCACTTCAAAAGTCAATGCAATTTGCGTAGTAAGTTTCTACGCTTTTGCTACTATGAAATAAACCTGTCAGAAAAATTACCCAGCAATCGAAAGATCTTTAAGAGCAGATCTCGAATTTTTAGGGGAAATTTTAGATTTGAGCTCACTAGAAAGGGAGGTTTTTCCCCTGGGAAAGCTGGAAAGGCTTTTTTGGTTTCAAATTGGCTAGTCGTATCTCACAAACCTGCAAACATTACAGGGGGAGGGGGGTAATCTACACATTTTCCGATCTTTATTACCTGAATTCCAGCATGGTTCGGTTGTTCTCTCATGTTATCAACAATCGTCAAATATGTTCCCTTGGCAACCAGAAACTGCTGCAACCTCGATGACGCTGATGCCATATCGTGTAATGCACTGCACGCAGCTTGAAACACGTAAGCATCGTGTATGTGGATTCTCATTGCAGCCACAACACAATTATGCAACGTTAGTTGGCCCTCATCTTCACCTATGCGATTTGCAATGTGGTTGTTGTTTTCTAAGAGTCTGCTCAATGCACGGCATGCTGCGTCTTGCACCTGCGCATCGTCTTGATGGGTTACCATGGTTGCAAATATCTCATTGATAAATGATGCTTCGTTGGCATCTGAAACAGAAATAAATAGAGATTAGATATGCAATTTATATTCGTTGTCTCAACCGCCAGTAATCTCGCACATTCGCTGTTTTGAACGAACTATCATTTACCCTCGTAAGGATCTCTGACGAAATACTGCCCATTTTCTTACACATTTGATTTCTCGAACAGATTTCAATTTGCCCGGAAAGTTCGAGAATCTCCAGGAGACAAGTTCCGAATGGTCTATACGTGGCTATTTCTATCAATCATAATGTTAGCATGCTCTTGCTATGAAATTTGAATGCTTGGTTTCAGATCTCTCTAATCTCACTCTTGCAAAGTTTACAGTCTCAAAGTTGGCTGCATCAGCATGTGAGAAAGTGTAAGAGTGCGGGTTCTGGGTCCGGGTTCAGGTTCGGGTCTGGGTTCCTATATACCATGGTTCTTAATTGGAGGTGCACAGCTCTCAGAAAGGCGCCTTTTTTAGCATTCGGGAGGGGCACTTGTAAACATTAGGCGCACTGTGGAAAAGGGCACTTGCACTTAAAAATTGGGCACTTTCCAAAAGTTGGGATGTCTCCTCTACGGCTCCTATGTCTGTGCTATTTATGATAACAGGTCATGTTTCTTTGCAAAATGGAATGGTGTAACATACTTTCTTTTCTGATTATTTGGCTCTTCACGTTACAGTTTTGAACCTAAAACAACTCCTGACGGTCCCCGCTAAGGTCATGTTTCTCACAGGAAAACCTGACTTAAAAGTTGAATTCATATCAGTAAGACTGTAAACCTCATCGTAGCAATTGTGGTTATCCTGGTAACAGTGGCTGGATAAGTAAGTCATTCATTTGACAATCTGACATGGATTCGGTTTCCTTGTTGGCTGAGTGATTCCAAGATGCAACCGAGCCTATCTTTTTTCCACGCCAAACAGTGGTGAAGTCGATAGCGGAAACTAAATAAGTCCTGCAAAACCTGACCTAAAATTGGCTTCCCTTTTCTTGAATAATGCACAGGGAGAATTAATGCTTTAAGCTTTTCGACCTAGACTTAGCTCTGTTTACCTAAAAGTACGAAATTAACCTCACAGTTTTTACGTATTTAATTAATGCCTCATAAACTGAAATACTATAACGCTGCTGCGGATACATTCGTTCTCAAGAACAGAGAAGATACTCAACAGGACAGAACAGAACAGTAGCAGTCTTGGCCTTTGATAAATACATAGGGTCACAAATTTGACGCAATTTGTTATGTTTCTTCTCACAGCAAAATAATTCTCAGACAAACAGCGATTCTTTTTATCTAAAAAACTGACAGCTGCAAGCTTGAAACCTCCACAATTTGCGGTCTCGTAGACAAGAAGAAAAATTGAAATCAGGTAGCTTTCCCGCAAGGTTTAGAGAAGGCGAAAAAGGACAGATTTTGTAATACAATAGCATGAATTGCTTTTGATTGACACCTGAATTCAAAGCGATTAGCGATCGCAGACAAAGGAAATTCTTTCAACCAGTAATTCAAAAAAAAAAAACAAAAAGCCGCCAAAGTTCCTCTGAAACCCAGGTAGCTAGAGCGCCAATTTTGCATTCCAGAAATTGTTTTTAAAAGCAAACATGAGCATACATCGAAAGAAGAAGGATTTATCTACACATCTGCCTCCAGCAAACAGAAGGGATTGGAAACGAATTGTTAAAGACATAATGGCGGAAAACCGCTGACCATGTATTTTAGTATCTGTCTCGGGCATTTAATTTGTTTGGGTGTGATCAAAACACTTACTGCTTAGCTTCAGAACCAAAGAAATCAAATGACCGAGGCAGATGTGTAGATATATCCTTCTTCTTTCGATATATGCTCATGTTTGATCTTGAAAACCATTTCTGGAATGTACAACCAGCGCGCTAGCTACCTGGTTTTTAGGGCAACTTTTGCAATTCTTATTGGTTGAAAGAATTTCCTTTGTCTGCAATCGCTAATCGCTTTGAATTCAGGTGTCAAGAAAAGCAAATCATATCTGTCCTTGTTTTCTGTAACGCGTAGGGCCCATGGGTATAGGCATATCCATGGGTTGAGGCGTACGCCGAATTGTGGTCAAAATGGCATCATATGCCACATTCCATTCTTTCTGTAAACTTTTTCGTTATTCATTTGCCCTTTGTCTTTCTCATCAGCTATGTTTTTTGCATTCTTAAATTCTGTTTGCTCAAAGAGTATCCAATTTCTCTTGCTATGTAGAGAATATTTTTCAAATAAGATTCAGTCTTGTGCTGGGGACACTAAGGAAACATGGAAGACTATAAACCAGTTGGTGAATAAAAGGTCCAAAACTACTGAAATATTGTCTATTAAAAATGGCGAGGATAAAATTACTAACCCCCAAGAAATAGCTGACACTATGAATAATTTTTTCTGCAATGTGGGGAAAAACCTTAGCGAAAATATACCTAACAAAGAAAACCCTCTTCTAGATGGTGATTGTGGTGAAGGAAAGACTGATTCTACTTTTTTCTTTAAGCCTATTACCACTGAAGAGGTTATAAAAGCATGTTCCAAGATCAAAAAATCAAATGGTTCTGGCACTGATCGCATTTCTAGTCACTTTCTTAAAGTAGGTATTGAGATTTTGGCTCCTTCGCTTGCCCAACTCTTCACATTGTCTCTGTCCGTCGGCTGCTTCCCTGACAACTGGAAAACTGCTAACGTAGCTCCAATTTTTAAGCAAGGCTCAAAAGATGATGGGTCAAATTATAGGCCTATATCGGTGCTACCCGTTGTTTCTCGTTTATTTGAGAAGCTTGTCTATAACCAGCTGTACGATTACCTTGACAAAAACAAGCTGATTTTCTCTGATCAGTCAGGTTTTCGGGCCCTTCATTCGGTTCTCACGTCTCTGTTAAAGTGCACGAACGACTGGTACTTAAACATTGATAAAGGTAAATACACAGCTGTCGTTTACATAGACCTAAAGAAAGCTTTTGACACAGTTGACCACGATATTCTATTAAGGAAGCTTAACTTCTGTGGCTTGAAAGGAAAAGAACTTGGCTGGTTTCGCTCATATCTCACCAGTAGACGACAATGCTGTAAGGTGAATGGGCGAATTTCCGCTACAGACAGTATAACTTGCGGTGTACCACAAGGTTCATGTCTTGGACCACTTCTCTTTCTGGTCTATATTAACGATCTTCCTTGTTGTTTGAAAAATTCCCTTGTATCCATGTATGCAGATGACACAAGCATTTACTATGCCTCTGAATCTGTTTCGGAAATTAATCAAGCAGTTAATGCTGACTTAGAAGCTTTGAAAGGATGGCTTGAAGGGAATAAGTTGTCTTTAAACGTTGCAAAGACAGAAGCAATGATTATAGGGAGTAATGGTAAGCTGCGAAAAATTGACTCTGTTGATTCAACCAAACCACACCTTAAGATTGGTTCCGAGGATATCAAGTTGGTAAAGGAGGTCAAATACCTTGGTGTTCAGGTTGACCATCAACTTAAATGGACATCTCAATTGGCCCTAACAACTAATAAGATCTCTAGAGGTATTGGTGTGCTTCGTTATGCCAAGCAGTACCTTCCTATTTCAACTGTCAAGACAATGTATAAGAGTTTAGTGGAGCCTTACTTTAGATATTGCTGTCCTGTCTGGGGAAATGCTGGGGTGACTGCCATTGAAAAATTGCAGAAACTTCAAAATCGGGCTGCAAAACTCGTCTCCAACAGTCCATTTGATGCTACTGCTTTACCAGTTATTCGGGCGCTTAAATGGCCGACTGTCAGGGAGCTTATTGATTTTGAAGCTCAGAAAATGGTCTTTAAATCCCTTAATGGTGACGTGCCTTCTTATATGAAAGACATGTTCACGAGAGTCAACAACTCTACCAGTCGTTCTCTTAGAAACGCCGAAGTCAATCTCAGGTTGCCATTATTAAAATCGGCAGGGGGGCAGAAATGTTTCGCGTACCGAGGCGCCAAGCTTTGGAACAGTCTTGGCCCTGAGATCCGAAATACTTCAACCCTGAGAGCGTTTAAAAAGAAGGTGCAACCATGAATTTCTCACCAATTCTTTTCTGTTTTCTTTTATTTATTTATGACAATTTGTAATTAGTTTAGGTTTAGGTTTAGGATTAGGTTTTATAGCAAATGTCGTTTTTATTGTAAATTAGTAGTTATTTGTAAGTTTTTAGCATGGCCCCCTGTAAATCAATTATCATTATTGAGGGGCTACCATGGGTAAAAAAGATAAAATGAAATGAATGAATGAATGAATGAATGAATGAAATGAAATGTCGCTGCCATGACATGGATGAGGTATACGCCGAACTGCGGTCAAAATGGCATCATGTGTCATACTAACTCTTTCGTTTTTCATTTGTCCTTTGTATTTCTCATCAGGTATGTTTTTGCATTCTTAAATTCTGTTTGCTCAAAGAGTATCCAATTTCTCTTGCCATGTCGTTGCCATTACATCGGTGAGGTATACGCCGAACTGCGGTCAAAATGGTATCATGTGTCATACTCCATTCTTTCTATAAACTCTTTCGTTTGTCATTTGCCCTTTGTATTTCTTACCAGGTATGTTTTTTGCATTCTTAAAGCCTGCTTGCTCAAAGAGTATCCAATTTCTCTTGCCATGTCGTTGCCATTACATGGGTGAGGCCTACGCCGAACTCTGGTCAAAATGGCATCATATGCCATATTCTATTCTTTCTGTAAACTCTTTCGTTATTCATTTGTCCTTTGTACTTCTCGTCAGGTATGAGTTCAACATTCTTAAAGTCTGCTCGCTCAAAGAGTATCCAATTTCTCTTGCCATGTCGTTGCCATTACATGGGTGAGGCCTACGCCCCTACGCCGAACTCTGGTCAAAATGGCATCATATGCCATATTCCAATCTTTCTATAAACTCTTTCGTCTTTCATTTGCCCTTTGTACTTCTCGTCAGGTGTGATTTCAACATTCTTAAAGTCTGTTTAGTCAAAGAGTATCCAATTTCTCTTTTACCTTTTTTTCATCTGGGTTAAGCTTGACAGCTGAGCAACGCTGGATACCACGCACCTGAAGGTATGGCATTTAAGAGCCACTGTCAACGAGGATCCTTTGCGGGTACGCTACGATTTCAGACTGTCTGAAAATCAAATTCGGCCTAAACGGAGACTGTAGATCGACTCGACAGTGCCATAATTGAACTGATAGAACAATTCAACTAAAACAAAACCTTTCTGTCAGTTCAACAACTACGTACTGCAGTGTGGATCCATGGTTTCCGCTGTGGCCAAATTTGATTTTCAGACCTCCTAAAATTTCAGCGTTCCGCAAAGTACCCTGGATGAAATTGGCTCTTTAAAGAAATGGTGGCAGGTGCATCTACCAGACAAATGCATAGCCAAGGGGGTGACAAATGTAACAAAACATAGCCAAGGGGGTGCAGGGGGTACGGCACCTTTCAAATTTGTAGTTTTTCGAAAAATTCGTCAGCACACTTTGTGGCCAATTTGAATTGTTGTCAACAATGAAACCCATAAGAAGCGCCCATTGTTCAGCAAATTCGGGGTATTTTGTCGGGAAATTTGAGTCTGTACCCAGGGAACCAAAACCACTGGGGGAGGGTGGTTTCCCAAAACCATTGCATTTCTAGATGCCGTAAAGTTAACCATGCATTTCCAGACGATGCCTAACCCTCTTACATACCAAAGCCCGGACAGCCAAAGTACTTTTGACAGAGGGCCGTTGATACTCCAGCACTGAAGTCATTTTTGCTTTTTATTAATTTGTTCTGGTTATTGTCGCTTGATATCATTTAACGTTCGGCTTATTTCCTTTAAACTTAAAATAAACTGTCACATATCGTTTTGATAATCTCAGAAAAAACTTCACGTTCTAAGTCTTTTTCCTTCTTCACCAAAATATGCAGTACTGGAGGTCAGTTAATTCGAGCAAATCAAAACACGAAAAGGGCATTACAAAACATGATAGAGAATTAGGCTAATGCAAAGTACCAAATCAACGGTACACACGCGCCGTGATTTGGATGAACTGACCTAGCGAAAAAGAAAGAAAAATTGCTGTGTTTGAGTGTTCTCTTTATTCACAGACAAGCCTATTTACTATTGTATGGCCTTGCATATGTTTTAAGGGTCATAAGGGTCATAACTTTTGCTTTGTGGTTTCATTTTTCGCTTTGGTGTTTATTGTGAAAATTTGTAAACAAAAACAGAAAGCAACGCAGATAAAATTCAACGAGGCTTGATATCATAGTTAATACACAGCTTGCACGTTAAAAAACTCATTACAAGAAAGAAACTTAATTATTCAAAAATTTTTTCTTTCAGTCAAGGATAGGTTACACTCATTTTTGTTATAAGAAACTAAGGTCCGGGGCTGGTAGGCAGTTTCCTAAATTTTTGGGACATTTTGCTACCACAAGTTTCTTACGTGTTTCTTATATTTTTATTGCCGGAAGTTTAGAGTTGATTTTGTCTTGTCTAAAGGGTTCCCAAAATACTTAGTAAAATCTCAAAACGAGTAAATAACATGATTCGTACTCAAAATAATGTCCAAACAGTTGCTTTAACTGCACAATGTCACAATATTTTTGAGTGTGATAGGAAAATTAAAACTGATAATTGCAGAAGTTTCTTAGCTTTTTTCAATTCAGGTAGGGTTGTTTCTTAGCTTTCGAAAAATTGAGCCTACCGTTTCTTATAAGCGGTTTCTTATAAAAAAATGAGTGTATTTTCATTTAGACATGATTTCATAAAATTTCAGATGGCGGATTTCAAAATGGCAGATTTCATGAAATTTAGTTTTAAAATGTTCCGTAGAGCATAGGATAGGATGTAAACATCTAGAATCACAACAAACTCCTTAGACCTTCTAAGAAACTTTGAGAGCTCAAATAATGAGAATTTCAGGAAACTTTAAGTATTGAGTCAATTCTTAGTTTCTTATAGAAATACATGTGGGCCTGTCAATCAATTTACATGACGGTATCTACAGCACCTTTCGTGTGACATTAAAAAATTCTTTTTTCTTCGGCAACACTTTAATAATAAAGGTGCATATAAGCTGAAATTAAAGTGTCCTCAAGGTATTCTGAATGTTTTCATCTTATACAGGAACGCAAAATATAACAACTCCATCCAAATTCAGGTAAGTGCAGCACACTCTGACAATAACAAAGGTTTGAAAGGCCTCAGCAGAGTCAATTGCTTAAGACTTTTTCTTTTTTTGCATCTGCATTTTTAATATCATCTTTGGGCTATTCGACGATGGAGATTTTTGGATCACCGTTGCCAGTTTGGTGTGGGTCAGGCATGGGAGCGGGGGCTGCGTTGGTTGCTGGATTGTTGGAAAAATTTCCCAGTCTATTGGTTTTAGGCATTTTTCATAGTTTTGTTCTATATAATCATTGTAAGTAATTCTTAGATATTTTTAACATGTATATTTTGTAAGTTTTTATGTGGAGGGCCCCTTGAAAATCAGCCACAAGGCTTAAGGATCTCCCTCCTTAATAAATTGAAATATGAAATAAAAAATATGAAATAAATATGACTGTCAGGATAAAATAACGATGTGTATCCCAATTCATAATTTCTTCGATTCTTGCTCCAACGAGCTCTTGGGCATTGAACTAAAAAACAAACGATAAAATAATAGAAATAACAATTATAATACCTTTTCCAAACAGTGATTCTGTCGACTTTCGCCTCTCATCTCTTTTTTCATGCCGCAGCAACTTTGCAACATAGTTATCATGATCAGCGAGAGCTGACGAGCGTCCGCTTACGGAATAGCACGACAAATCCGAAGATATAACGCTTTTTAACGCTATCATTTTCTTTATTTTGCTGCAATCTTTCGACTACATTTTGTACTTTACGTGTTTAGACTTCGCAATTTCTCCAGCGTGGTCTTGCCAACCGGCAGGTACTTCGATAAGCTAACGTCTTCTGCAAAGCTTGCGATTTGAAATTGTTATAAGATCTGTTTTATTGTTGAATTTGAATCCGGCCGAGCTTAGCCATATGTCTTTAGACCTTGCGGCCACTGTCTCGGCTGAACAGCCTTTGACCACTGATTTGTGGAAAGGAGAAAATTGTATGCAGTTAGCTATTAGCTGGCAAACTCACCCACGGACTCACCCTGGACCTGGAAGATCAACTGTGACTTTTCTTGCTTTCTTCGAACCCCCCCCCCCATCACGTCCAGAAATGAGCGTAGGGGATACCCAATGTTTAGGGGGGGGGGAGTCGAGGCTTCACGCAGGCTAGGGCTAAGTGGCTTATGATAGATTTTTCCAAAATGCCCAAATGGAGCCCAGTGGAGCCTGAAATATAATCGATTTGTACTATTAGAAAAAGGTTCTTGCTTTCTCCCAAAATCGTTATATGATGTACAAATATATCTTCGGCAATTTACTGCAAACATGGGTATGCATTTTTGTAAATAGGGCACAGATATGGGGGTAGGTATCTTATTCCCTGGGTATAACATCTCCCCCCCCCCTCCGCAGGCAAAACTCTCCTTCACGTGAAAAATTGGTGTTTTCCTTGAAATTAACTTGTTGGGGATACGAACCATCAAAGTTCCAAGCAACGGTTATCCCCCAAAAAGGAAACCTGTGATCATGCGCAGAAAGCATGTTTGGTTTGTGAAAAGAGTGTGGGTGGAGACTCTAACCACAACCCAAACAAGGATTAGCAAAGGAACAAAGAGATTCTCGCGCATGGTAATAGGTTTCCCAGCTGTTGATCTGCTTAGAACTTTACCAGCATAACAAGAGGCTTAGACAAAAGGGGCAGTCCTTGATATCCTCAACAATAACATCAGTTGACATGACAAAATAAATGGTACAGTTTTTGAATTCTCTTTTTTTGATCTCTTCAAAATGGATTCATTCCTCGGAGCCTTTCGTCAAACGGAAAAATTTTAGCATCAATGTCTTGGTATGAAATTTTTCCCAGGAAGGTTAAAGTTTCTTGTCCATTCTGTGTTTAATCAGATGTCAAGGAGGTCTTTAACCTGCTTTCAACCTTTTTCCATAAACAAATATTGAATCTGACAACACAAATGTGTTTGCTAACATCGTAAGCAATTCTTTTTCTCTGTTCTGCAAATTTCAATTTCCGTATTTCGATTTTATATTGGATTTTTATGAATTAGACTGTGAGATTCCATTCAAAAGTTTCTAAGCTGCTGGGGCCTATTTTCACAGTGCCCGTTACAGTATTTGAAATTAGGAAAGCAGAGAGTCTGATAGTTTTCAAGCAAAATTTATCGCTTAGAAACATTGCTTGAAACTCGAGAGACTGTTTAAGTACTGATCTTGCACATTTAGGACTTAAAAGACCTAATAGAAAGGGGGGAGGGGCAAGAACCGGAAACAAATACTACAAAATATGAGCCGTTGACAAGTGGCAGTTGGCTTGCAATCAAAAAGGGAAACAGCTAGACTTACTAGCTCAATCCCAGTTTCCGCTTCATTTACTGAATTGGATGACGGCACTCCGCTATCAGTGCATCAAGGCAGTGGGTGGTGTCGTGCCAGAGGAGGGCTGGGGCTACAGCCCCCCCCCCCGTCGGAAGCATCTAGGAGGAGGAAACTTGGCAAATTGACGTATGAAAATTGCATTTTTAGCCGTTCTAGGAGCCCCCAGTCGCAAGCTCCAGCCCCTCTGTCGGAAGATTTCTGGCACCATCCCTGCATCAAGGAGCCAAACTGCGACGATTGTAATAATTCTAGGGAAAACGCGTCAGAATATCCAAAAATTAGCATGCCACCAGGGGGAGGGAGCCTATGTGATTGCCACTGGGAGCAACCTACAACTCCACAATTTAGCAAGCAAATAGCAAATTAAAGCGGAAAATATACAATAAGGAAACAAACATACCTTTAGACGTTTTTGAAGCATTTTCAAGGAAATATAAACTGCTATAAGAAACTTCTTTTGAATCGGTGAACCTTTTCAAAGCTTGAGTGACAAGTTCCACTCCACCGTTTGATGTAATGAACTCAAGCATTTGTCGATTTTCACTCACATTCACCAAGGCTGTGCAAGAGAGCTCTTGTAGGACGATATCAAATTGATTCAATTCCATTGCATTGAGAATAACTAGGATTGCTTTTTTGTCTAAGAGACAATCTTCTTCGTTCTCTGTTTGGGCTAAGATGCAGAATACTCTGCTCGCTTCTGCCAGCACTGCATCTGAAAATATAAGAAATGCTGCATCTATATAAGAGGTGCTGATATTCAGAAAACAATTTTTTTCAAGAAGCATTACTATGGAAATGATGAGCACGCGACTGTCATTAGCCACAAAGCAATTCGACTTATTTTCCTCTTTCCGTTTGAACTAATCATTTCTATGGAACTAAAGGCAGTCCCTTTATGCAAGACTACTCCCTATGGGACAGATGAGTACAACGTGAAGTGAAGTTTTAGCACGTGTTATACTCTTGGGAAGATAAAATTTCATGGAATTGTGTTGTTATGCTCCAAGGGATTATAATTTCAAACCCCCAAAGGGATAGCACGTGCTAAAGCATGTAAAAGTCATTGCTGCAAGACAGAAAATCTTGTCTTGAATTTAGGCCCGTTTTGAAGGTTTCTTGAAAGGGCTTTCTGAAGAAAATCCTTCATAATTTCAGAACGGAGCGGCTGATTTAAGTCAGGTAAACCTTAAAGTGTATTTGAACATGTCCACTACATGAAACAACGGACTCATGCAATGAGTCTAGGCTATGGTTGGGAGCATCTGCATGCGAAGAATATCAGAAAAAATGTCTTATCTGCGGTCTTCAAAAATTTCTTTCCACAATTAGTCTATACTGAAGACTGAAGGCTTACGTGCCAGAGAAAACCACTACAGCCTTCCCATATTGAAAGAGATCACGCAACAATAACATTACATTGGTTGCAATGTGAGCCCAAAACCACCACACACCTTAAGAGATAGACGTAAACAAAAACAAGAAGTGGCTTGCACTCCGTACTGGTTTTATTCCTTCTACTTTGTAGGCCTAATGTTGCGGGTCCAATGTTGCAGGCCTAATACTGCAGGTCTAACGGCCAATGAACATTTTGCAACAGCCAACACGAATTTGATCATAATACGAATCCATTTTGTTTATGTGGATAAAGTTCTAAGAAAAGTATGTTCAGGCTGATGAACTGGTGCCGTTGGGGTCCTGTTATGTGCATGCCTCTGCATTTCGATCGCATGTGATTATCTCTGATCTCTTAAAACGACGATTTTTGTATCTGCTAAAACGATTTAATATATCTGAAATATTTCATCAGTCTGTTTCTAAAAAATCTAAGAACTCTATCTTCTCCTTGCTTCATATTTGACTGCCATCCTCTGCGGCTTTTCATGCAAACTTGTAAGGCATTCCAACGTTAACCGTTACTTTTAGGACATTCAGAAGTTGCCTTGATCATATACTTCTTTGCTGTTCCACGAAAGAGTCTTGATCGAACGATATTCTTATGGGATTTATAGAATTTTCGAATGTGTACAACAAGTGAAAAAAGGAAGCTCTAACGCCTTGACGCCAATCGATCGAGTAATTTGTATGATATGAATGTATAACAGTATCGCCTGATCATGATTCACACCCTTTTGTAGAATAGTTAAAAGCTCTGATCTTTGTTTTTGGCTTTTGCTTTTTCCACAGTGAATCCTGGACTGATCTACTTACTCAAGTGTGAAATGTTGAAACCATAGAAATGGTTGAAACGCCATTTGGTGGCAAGATACCCCTATTCTTCTCGTCTCTCTGTTTTTGTTACGCTCTCTCTGAAACAGACTAACTACATCTCTCCATGTCAAAGCGACTCTAGATATGAGTTACCTCTTAAATTCAGCATCAGATTTATGCAAAACATTAGCATCAAAATCGCAGTTTCAAATTTCAAATTGATAACCACGAGGGGCATTAGATCCCGTTCCTCTCGTTCGCGAGTGACGTCATGCGTCTAAATCAAAGCCCTGGCAACCTCGTATCCAAAATGCATATCACTATGGCATTTCCTATCTCCAAGTATGCCGCTGATAGGTCGCTAAGAGCTTCGTTCATTTCGCAACCAAACAGGAATTTTTCACACAAAAACTCCTTGGAAAGGTTCAGAAAAATATCCATTAACCCAAATATCACCTGATTTCGGTATGTTGAAAGTAGGAAACGAAATAAAATGAAAATTGATTCAAAGCAGGGGAGGTCAGTTTCAGTTTGTTCAAAGTATAAGTAGCTACTTACTCTCAAGTATCGAATAAACGGGGGGGGGGTGAGAATAATTGGGGGG
>REGL01000511.1:116146-127109 GCA_004194395.1 Aurelia aurita complex sp. Pacific | reverse complement strand
TGGAATAAAAGTGGGGGGGGGGTTGGAAAATTTTTCAAAAATTAATAAGCGGGGGGGGGGGCGATTATTCGGTACTTGAGAGTACGTCACTCAACTTTCAAATTTCAAAAAATAGTTTTCTTTCGTTAGGGAAAGTTTGGAAGCAAGTTTATATTTCATGATTCACTTCAAAGAAAGAAACTTTATCAATCAATGAATGACCTTCAGAGCACAATATCAGCTTTGCTGTTTGAGCTGATAACAGACAATGAACTTGTACAAAATGTACTTCTCGTGATTTTTCAATAAGTATCATAGTCAAGGAGATCTCAGCATAAATCACTCCCTAGAAACACCATCTTAGGTCAAAATCCCTTTTTGTCTGTTGTCAAAAAAGAGGCCTCATCATCGAAGGCCTCAGAAACTTCAAAAAACCTTTTCTTCTCACGAAACTATCACATGCTATTTGAGGGAAAAATTTGCCTCCAGGAATGAGTTGGGGGAGCAATTTATCATGAAACCGAGAATTTCAGCATTTCTGAGGTCATATTAGCTATACTCTTTAGAAAACATTTACTTCTCCTTGTTCCTTGTTCCTTGTTTCTCCTTGTTCCATAATTTTTGTTGCTCATTTAGTAGTTTTGTATATGAATTTAGTAACGGTTGAAGAATCAGAATTTTTGAAAAGGTCCAGTCAAGCCCAGTAGTTGCAGGTTGCGTGTAGACTTTATTTTCCCTTCATCCATTCATCGGAAGTGAATAAGGACCAAACGATGTCTGCACGCAACAGGCGCAATGAGTGTGCAATGCAAGCTACTTGGTTATGCAACAAAAACAGAGCAGATACCTTGATCGCCATGCTTCTCACAAATTTCAATCAACACTTTTTGATTTTTCTCCCTCAGGACATCTCTCTTTTCATGTTGAGTGGCACACCTCAAACTATGACGCAACAGTTCCAAAGAAACCAATGCAACATCAACAAATGCCCCATAACGGGACAATCCTTCAAATGCAACTGTGACAAGTTTTATTCGCATAATGTCATCAATGTCATTTGCTAGCTTCACTGTCTCTAATAACAATTTACAAATGAGAATCTTCACTTCAAAATCTGTACTTTCCATGAAGAAAATTGAGCATAAATGTTCCACTGGCGTGATATCTTCGTGACCTGGTACCCCTAACAAAACTTTCGCAAGTTCCCTTCCTGTATCATTTTCGTTGCTCAATAATATTTTCCTGAGTGCTTCCAGCAATAATCGCAAAATAGCAGAGTCGGCGCTCCATTTTCTCATTAAATCCATGAAATTTTCTTTCCATTCTTTGATACTAAACATATTTTTATAATCCTCACCAGTTGAGAAATCGCATTTCAAAATTTTCAGCAAGCTACGCTTCAGTGCCTGCCTAGGCCAGTCCATGCTCAATGTACAAGACCACATTTCCTGCAGAAAATCTTCTACTTTCGCTTTCCAAAACAAATCAGCTCCTTCGTGCAAAGTTTGTTGAGAGCATCAAGCTTTTATTTCAGCATTCTATGCCCTTTGATTATTTCCTGGTGTCTTTTCGATCGCCATTTGCTTCTTGCACCCCGGCCTTTACCCGCCAACACTGATCTAACCAAAGGTCATGCCTCTCTGAATCACAACAAAAGGTTTCCTCAACACAGGGTGACAAACATCGAATACAAATATTTTTTCACTTTTCCTTGTCCAAAGAATGTGTTTCCTTATCAACAATGCATGTTTCGCGAAGCCTACTAAATTCAAAGTAAACTGTTGTGATTTTTGCTTCCATTCTTCTTTGTACGGTGGCCCACAACAAGAAGGCAAAACAAAAACTTTCTTTATCACAACACAACTCTTTCTCAAAACACAACTTACTTTCTCAAAATGCAACTTTCTGTTTGGATTCTAAACCAGACTTCCTTTCAAGACAAGAACTTCAGCTTTTTAGACAAAAACAAATAATGCCTTTCCACCACTCTTTAAAACTGCCCCTTGAAGCGTCGTGCCCCCCCCAAGTTTGAGATGCGTCCTATCGCGTGGCATGGAAGAATGCCAGATAAGAACAGACAAGCTCGAATCAAAAATCGAAACACGAAAATGAAAATCACGAACAAACGATCGATACAGGCAAATGACACTTTTCCATTTTACACAATTTTAGTGTGGCCTTCGTAAGTCTTAACTGCTTTTGCTCTTGTGGGAATTTTGCACCTCCGTCCTCCCCTATTTTCTAAAGTTCTAAAAATATCCAGATTCCTTTTCATCACATAGTGAGCAGTACTAAACTTATCCTAGTTTGGCTGAAAGTAAGATACTGTACTGTTTGGTTCCCAAAACGCTTTCCATTTGGGAAATCTCATACATGTATTTTTATATAAGAAACTAAGAACTTCCACCAATACTGAAAGTTTCTTAAATTTGTCAGATTTTGAGTACTCAGAGTTTCTTGAAGATTCCACTGTGCCCTCGTGAGCGCTGAAAGAAGAAGTTTTTTTAAGCCTTTTCAATGTTTACACACTACACTACTAGAGTAATTTCCGAGAGGGTGATATGGGAAAAAGTGAAACTAAAGTAAAAATAAGCTGAGGACTTCTTAGACTGAAATAAATCGTTTTTCAAGTTCTATTTTCCCAGTACTGGGGTTTCTCAACTTTTAGGTGATGAGAGTAGAGTTCTTATAATCAGTTTTATATAATTTAAAATTACGTGTACTTTTAATAACATGAATGATAAGGACAAAACATATTGATGAATTGTGAAAAACGAAAATTGGAATGACTAAATATACTTAAATGAAATAAAATATATTCAACAAACTGCAACGTAAAAACTTACCGCCAATTTCCACTTAATTCTGTTGAAATCAACCTTCAGAAAATAGTTTCCTCTAAGCCACGTCTTCATATCTTGTTGAACTTCCATGAAACACACAACACCGGTATATTTCCCGCCGATACTGTCAGACTGCCACTCGCAGCGTCTTCTTATACTGCCACTCGCAGCGTCTTCTTCTACCTCGCGCCTCTCTCCAAGAAGGAAGCTCTGAGTAGGTCAACTCGGTCTCCCCCGCAGCGTCACTGGGAATATTGTTATTGTTTATCTTTCCATCCATTGTATGTTGTTTTTCTCATAGTATTTATGCAACTCTCCACACGCTATGTGTTTCTGTTACCCTCCCGGCTATTTGTTATGTTTAAATAAGATAAATAATTTGTGATAAATAAAGAATTAAGGATGCACAGTTTTGAACGGATAAGCAAACGCTAGCTCTTGCGACGTGTTTCCGATCACACAGGATCTCAGGGATTCTGAGGATTTTTCAACAATAACACGACATTGCCTTTGGAAACTTGGGTCAAATTATGTTCTGCAAATGTCTCTTGGGGTGTGGGGCAAGGGGAACAAAATTCAGCGAGCTACAGAGGGCTGGAAACTACCTTTAGCCAGAACATTCTTTTACAAGATAGTTTGGGAAAGGAGCAAGAAAGGAGAACGGGAGGGGAACTAACACTCTCCTTCCCCCTGTCTTTTTCTCTTCTCCCAATTTCTGTATTTTTTCTTAAGAATATTCTGTCACAGGATGGCTTGGGGGGGGGGGTTCCTCTCTAAAATTTTGAGACACCAAAGGAGCTAATATTTTTGTACTGATTGAGGACTGATGATAATACATCAACGCCTGTCTGCTTTGTTTTGCTCGTTTCGGAAAGCCCAATGACATCATTTTACTATCATGCCCTGTTTCTTGTTAAAGTATCATTTTCGTGCTCAATGCAACTTTTGTCTGTTTTCTTTCTCCATGTCTGCACGAAGTCTGTGATACCATATTATACCACATCATATTGCATCAGCCTTTGCAATGTTACAAACATATTCTTCAAAAAACTACACGCAGTCCCTCAAATTACACCAAGATTGATCAATAACTTCCCTTGGCATCGCTCAACATCATTCATGCACCACTCAAATTGCGTGATGCTCTCTTTTTTTGAACTTTGCAGGGTGATATAGTTATACACGTATTTGTTTAATATAAGAAACCGCTTGAAAGAAACTCATCTCGTAGATCGCCAAAAACCAAGAAACTCCAGCACTCGCTCTATTGGTTTCTTGTTGAAAAAATGCGTGTATCGACTTGTAAACAAACTTTGCAAGGTGATACAGGCATATTACATCAGCACCTGCAAAAAGACGCATACTTGGAGTACTCTCCTCCACGAGGTTTCTTTGTTTTGTTTATTAGTTCTATGGCCCATGGTTCCGTGAAACCTCGGCGGAGGAGAGTACATTTCGAGCGAGATGGACATATGATGATGATATACGGTACTTCAAATGCTTTAAAAAATGGGGTGTCTGACAGCGAGTGACTTTTTTAGTTCTTAGAAATAAGAATATTGTTGATTACTAGAAAAGGTTTTTCCTCCTTTCCAATCTCCTCTATTTACTCATCTAAATCCAAAAGCAAGCATTGACAGGTATTTCTATTTCTAGTGCAAGAAGATGCAAGTTAGACGAAACTGGCATTTGACTTGACTTGCGACGAAAACGAAAGAATACTTGTCGTCGCAAGTCAGCATTTGACCATAGTCACGAAAGAGAATGCCTTTTGCGGATCGGTGTATATGGGAAAGCAGTTGTTTGACAAAGTTGCTATTACCCACAATTTAGGCCTCGCAAATATGGCAACTTTAACTGACGTTTTGTTTTAAAAGGTATAGGAACTTTCATTAATGTCGTGGACAACTATTTCGCAAGGCTGAGGACATAGAAAGAGAGAGAATTTCGGAGCCATAGCCCCCCCCCCCAATTTGGAGCCAAATCAATGTTTTGGGGCATAAATTCTAAATTATATCCCTTTAATTGAAAATGAGACAAATTTCATACTCGCCCCCTCCCCAATTAAATTTTGGCTACATCGTAACTGTTATTCACTGGAAATAAAATTTATAGGTTTAATCTAGATCTTCTATTTCCTTGCCTCAATTCCGAAATCTTGGTGTGACAAGTCTCGCAATCCTTTTCTTTGGGAAATGCATTATTACTGAGAGACATTCGAGTCGAGAACAGTGAGGATAACTTCAGTCCTTGAAGAGATGCTTTAAATAAAACAAGTCGTTAGAAGCTGGTAGAGATTCTACTAATCATCAATCATGCACTTAGCTCATGTATGGTACAAGAAATTAAGTAACAGCAAGCTTATATCTTTGATAATCAAATTTGTGCGACTGCAGTGGTCACTCAGTTTTCAGGCTAGAGAATAGAAAGCGGTGTGGGAAAGTCCAGGAAATCGTGAGTCCTCTAATGAATTTTCAGGAAATTTCCACTGCTTTTAACTGGACGTTCAAATGACCATCTAAATCAGAAATCGGAACTGTACGCACCATACCAACGACGAAAAGCACTGTCAGAAACAAGGAGACACCGGGTGTCCCAGGAAAAATAAGACAGATTTTGGTTGGGTCAAGCGATGAGAATTTAGCTTCAATCAATGGCTGATCAATTTCAAAATGTTCCTCGATAGTTAACTTGAACATAGTGTAATAAAGTGACTTGTTACCAAAACAAAACTAGAGCCTAGACTCTTGTACTTTGTATTTGATTATCGCCGCGTGTATATTATTGATTCTTGTTTCTGTTATGGTTCCGAAGGAATATGGCCTAAGCATACGCGTTCTTTATCACTGTAGTCCTTCTCTTACGAAGCAGTTTAATAGCAGTTTACACATAGGTACCTCATTTGTTGATATTGGTGACTAGAGTTGAAGCATTAATCTTGAAAGTTCAAATTTGGGTCAATCTCCAAACCAGAGCTTTAGCCTATTTCAAACTAAAATTAAGATAAAAAGAAAAATGGCCAAATGGGTGATTTATAGTAAACAAAATATAATAGGATATAAGTTTTGTTCAAATTTTATCAAGGAGTAGTGTATCAAGGAGTAGTGATTGATTTATTCGCTGCGTTTCAATAATTCCTCAGGCCAAAACGCCAAAGCTTTGGGTTGGAGGTGAAAGCAATTCTATGCTTTCAACATTAATATTTTAACACTCAAAGGACAAATATCAACACATGAGATGTTTCTGTTCAAGTTAACAATGGAGGAACAATTTTGAAATTGATTAGCCAGCGATTAATTCTAAATTCTCATTGCTGAGACCAGACCAAGCAAATTTGTAGACCTTTCCGAGGGACACTCGGTTATGTAAAATCGTCAGCGAGCATCCCTGTAGGCGCTTTCAAATATATTGAAGCAGGGATAGTCAGAGAAACGATAGTTATAGAAAAGACGTTTTCTGACAACATTTGCCAATTTTTCTTAACCAGGGAGACTGGGTCCATTACAGTTTCAAAAGCTCCATCATTACGGCTCGAAAACACGATCAGAATTAAAAAGCGAGAATACTGCACTACTCCTAAGCTACCACCAATTCCCGAAACTGGTGATGAAATACAAAAATAGAGACATCATGATTACACTACCAAAAAATAGAATTGTCTATTAAACGAACATACTCTATGGAAAACTATTTGCTAATTAAATATCTAATAGAACGGGATGCAAAAGTGTCCAACTTCCATTAATCAATACACTTGGCCCAAGATTCCTGAAGTCCGTTTGACAGATCCTATCCCAAGAGTTCATGAATCCTTGTTGGGGAGACGAGATACGCTTCACCCGAGGAAACCCATGCTCCCCCCCCCGTGCAGTAGGTTAAAGCTCATGCGCAGTAGTGTTTTGGGGTTGAAGCTAAAGACATAAACGAAAGAGACAGACATGGGTCTTTCTTTCTCTTTCCATTCCTAGACAGCACCAACCTCGAGCCCAGGGTAGGGTAACAATGGGCGGCCAGTATCATTTGCACCGAAGAAGGGAGGCTGGAGACAATGATAACCATGGAATCGAGGTGGAGACAGAACGTTGGATTTGCGGGTCCCCAGGAACTGTGGGAAAAGGATCAGTTAGACTGACTTCAGGCATGACTTAGAGCAAGTTCAATTAATCGAGGGTGTGTCACTATTTCGAAAAAGCGTACGAGGTTCTTAAAAACAAATGGATTTCCCTCAAAGCTATGCGAGATTTATGCACCTCGACATTAAAGTTGACGTCCCCCAAGCCAGGGTTGAAATAAGAACAGATTAAAGGTAATCCATTATGAAAGGAAGTCAATAGAAACGCCAGTCTCATTGATATTCGTTTCCACCAGTTGTTTTGGTTGGTTGTTTTTTATCCGTTTGTAGTGACACGTTCTCATCTAACTTCTTGGTGCAAATGAATAAGACATGTTGTTGTTGATGCAACTGAATCACGTGGGTCAACAGATAGATGACGCAACCGCATATACATTCAACAGTTTTTACTTTCACAAAAGCAGGTAGTGAAAAGCATCCTAACTGTTACCACGACAAAAACTTTTTTCAAGACAGAACTTTTATTTCCCGCCTTTACAGTTTGTGTTGCAAGTGTTGAAAATTTACGCCAGCAGTTTACAAGAGGGGGGGGGGGCTGTAACTGGTTATGTAATATAAACAAACATCTGATATGTGCATAACATGAGACATGTAACCACAGAGTGCAATAATCGAAAACCAGACTGATTGCTGAAACAACCGGCCTACTGGCCTAGCCAGGGAAACAATTTGCAATAAAACATACACAAGTGCAAATACAATGACTGGCTATTATACTGAACTGTTTACATTGGATAAGGAGGTCAGCACTGTTAGAGTGAGAGGGTCAATCATGTGTTCAGAGCAAGAATGCATGTGCTCAGAAAGGCAGTTTCACGTGGTAAAACATACACAAGTGCAAATACAATGACTGGTTATTATACTTAACTGTTTACGTTGGATAAGGAGGTCAGCCCTGTTAGAGTGAGAGAGTCAATCATGTGTTCAGAGCAAGATTGCATGTGCTCAGAAAGGCAGTTTCACGTGGTAAAACATACACAAGTGCAAATACAATGATTGGTTATTATACTTNAGTTTCACGTGGTAAAACATACACAAGTGCAAATACAATGACTGGTTATTATACTTAACTGTTTACGTTGGATAAGGAGGTCAGCCCTGTTAGAGTGAGAGAGTCAATCATGTGTTCAGAGCAAGATTGCATGTGCTCAGAAAGGCAGTTTCACGTGGTAAAACATACACAAGTGCAAATACAATGATTGGTTATTATACTTAACTGTTTACGTTGGATAAGGAGGTCAGCCCTGTTAGAGTGAGAGGGTCAATAATGTGTTCAGAGCAAGAATGCATGTGCTCAGAAAGGCAGTTTCACGTGGTAAAACATAAACAAATGCAAATACAATGACTGGTTATTATACTTAACTGTTTACGTTGGATAAGGAGGTCAGCCCTGTTAGAGTGAGAGGGTCAATCATGTGTTCAGAGCCAGAATTCATGTGATCCCAAAGGCAGTTTCACGTGGTCATCTCTTTGGTGGACAAACTGATGATGATTTTACTTCCTCTATTGCTTTTTTCCATGTTTTCATCTCTTCTTTACTATCAGGCTAAAAACAAATAGAAAGAGACTTTTTATTGATAATGAAATATTTGCATTAAAAGGGCAGTGCTAATCTACTGTTGCTCTGTTCGGTTGCTTAATAAAATTTTCTAACAACTTGAAGGAATTGAGTTGATTTATACTTTCCGAAACCAGAAATGTTCTTAGATTTTTAGGTTTGCTTGATTTCTAACACTTCCAGATGCCCTGGGTGCCCTATTCAATCTTTAAGACTCTAACTTAAGATAGATGGGCACTTATCAGAGAAGGGGGACTTATTCACAAGTCAAATGGCAAGGGTGTAAACATTTGTAAATAATAGCATTTTCAGTTTTTTTACCCAATATTTTGCAATATTAACAAACAATTTTACCAGTCAAACACAAAAATTCGACACAGTTTTTATCTCGAACCAGTTAAATAAATGGAGAATCTGTAGCTTCTGGCATTTGATATAAGTGGACGGACTTAATAGAGAAGTGGAGTTATTTGAAATTTATGCTCAGAAGGGAGGGGCATATTATTAGAGAGGGAGGCTAAATAAAAAGGGGAGCTAAAGAGAGCTTTCTATTTTCATACCGTTTTCTTAGTCCATCTTGAAGCAGAACGTGCAAATTCCTTGCCCTATATTCAATTTACTATTCCACTTATTTTCTTGACTACAGAAATCTGTTGATGATGCTTTCTAACGAAATTATGCAGCGTGTTAAAGGGAATCTAAGCATATATAAGCCCTTGATAAAAATAGCTACGCGAAGACAGTAGGCTATCGCACGTGCCGCACCATATTTGGGTAACTGATCTACGTCAACAGGAAATACAGATAACTGATAGGCTAGATTTTGATCGCGAGTGGCTTGAGCCACTTTTATATGCTTACATTCCCTTTAAAGGGAATCGACATAGTTAAAAGC
Organism: Aurelia aurita complex sp. Pacific; assembly: GCA_004194395.1. Taxonomy (NCBI): domain Eukaryota; kingdom Metazoa; phylum Cnidaria; class Scyphozoa; order Semaeostomeae; family Ulmaridae; genus Aurelia; species Aurelia aurita complex sp. Pacific. The sequence goes on along the minus strand of REGL01000511.1, from coordinate 117,702 downwards.
TGGCCCGGGCTAAGTTAAAAATATGATAAATTGTATTCAACAACTTTGACGCCTGCGGTTTCATTGTGTGGCGAAGGAAACAACGGGTTTGTGGGCGTTTCTTGAGCCTATTTATAGCAGCTTGTCGATATAGCTATGTCTATTCCCTTTAAAAAGCAAGGGAAAGGCCAAAAGGACAAAATTCTTCGTTTCTACGGAGCAATTCAAACAAAATTTTCTCTTTCCTGTATTGTCTTCTTTTCTTTTGAATTGAACAAAAACAGTTTGTCTACTTACTTGTAGGTAAAATTTTCTATAAGGTGTTTCGATTTCGAGAACATTCGATCTCCCGGAAAACCTAAGAAAAAAAAACAAAAGATGACGGGAGCTGGAAGAATTAAAAACAAAAGGTGAATAGACATGAATGTAATATACATTGTTTACAAGCATGCAATTCCAACGATATGTGAGAATGTGCACATCTTGAGCACATTTGATTTGTAACTAATTACAAGATATTTCCTCATATCAACTAGCCTTGAAAATATCATTTAGTAGTAACTTCTACTTGATTTGTGTTGTGTTGTTGTGTTGTTGTGTTGTAGCTCAACCTCGTTCCCAGGGTGTTCTGACGTCATACGCTGGTCACGAAGCCGAATGAACACCCTGGTACACTTGGCATCAATCTTGCCAATATATGGCAAGATGCGCCCCATTATGGATTTGCAGTTTGCTAGGCAACGATAATCGACAAAAAATGGTCGTTGCTCTAGCGCTAATTCTGAAGTATATAAATTGAGAAATCAAAAACAAACACTTTGAGGACTCTATTCTAGCCCTTTTTAAAGTTCAATCATTAATCCGGGGTTAGCAAGTGCATTTAGTAGGAAAACGAGCACAATCCATTTGGGTGGAAAAAGGGCCTAAGTTGAAATTTTCGAGAATTTCCCCCACAGCTTTGAAAATAGAATGGCTCGTTATTCGACGAATTTTAGAGATAAATTGGAGATTAAAAGTGTTTTAGTGAAAAAATACAGTTTTCCGTCGATTTTTGACATGCCGCGGCCGTTTACTCCTCGCAAAATGGAGTTACGGCGTAAAACGGGGTAGGCCGAAATTATTCCCCATTTTTGGGGGGCGCGCGCTCTGCTTCTGGGGGCAATATTGAACCCCAAATTGCGTTATTAGACTCGCAGACGAATGGTCTCTTGAAAACTTTTTTCCGTTTTGAAATCGGGCGTGTAACCATGGAGCATCGACTCCAAACGTAACCTCGGCTCGGAAAATCGCAACATTTATTTTTCAACCCCCTGTTGTGACGTCATAATGACACCAAAAGTACCTGAAACCCCGAAATTCGGATGCGCCGTGGTCCATTACCCCTCTTAAATTTCTCACTTGCCCCATACACCCCATTGATTTTGTGAAATTACCGATTCAATAAAGGCCATTTTTGAATGGGAGCAAGTTATAATCTGATTTTGCTATCGTTATCGAATAGCCAATCAAATTGCCGAACGGCCTCTTGTATCCCAGAGTAGAGGTAGAGCAACGAACTCACTCTGGGGACGAGATTG
>REGL01000511.1:97229-112715 GCA_004194395.1 Aurelia aurita complex sp. Pacific | reverse complement strand
ACAGTCTTCTTTCTACAGATTACGGTGTTTTGTTGCATTTATGGGTTTAATACGATGAGTCCGTTATTTAAGGCTATTTTCAACTTTTGTACCGCAAATAATTTGTTTACCGGGTGAGCCAGAAAAAAGTTCCCACTTTTGAAAATTCATAGCACCAAGAGTACTGAATCGATTGGAATGAATCAATATTTGCTTGACAGCCAAAAGATTGAAGTATTTTTGTGATTTTTCTCGCCTTCTTACGAGCACTGGAAAAATTGGTAGATTCAAGTTTACAAAAACTCGATAGTTGCAAAATGACTGAAAAAGGCCTAAAATGCTTGATCAAATCCTAAAGGACTCCCCGCTCAGAACAACAGAGAAAATGCAATTTCTCATGGGTGAGAGTTATCGTCTGCACATCTATTGCTATGGGATTGAAAATCTTTAGTATCTGTTTGCAAATCTATGTCTTATAACTCTTGAGAGAGGTGAACCGCCCGTGCGTATTGTTCTGTGCGAGGAGCGTCCTAATGATTTGATCAAGTGTTTTAGGCCTTTTTCAGTCATTTTGCAAATATGAAATTTCTTTAAAGTTGAATTTACCTATATTTGCAGTGCTCGTAAGAGGACGATAAAAATCACAAAAATACTTCAATCTATTGGCTTTTAACTAGAATTTGAATCATTCAAATCCTTGAAGTACTTGTGGCGCTACGAATTTTCGAAAGTGGGAACTTTTTTCTGGCTCACCCGGTACATAAATCTTTATTCAATAATTAATTCGAAATATCGTATACTTGCATTAGCCAATCGGACAAATTGTTGCTGATTGATGGCATGAGACAGTCGAAAAAATGGTTGTTTCAAAAAGAGCATTTTCTATGATCTCCAAGAATGTCCAATCACATAAATTTTGAGAGGTTTGGCAGTTGAGGAGCGAAAATGTGAAATGTGTACACATTAGGTCTCGTTGAGGACGAAATCCACTTTTTGATAACATACCCCGCCTATGTCAATTTAAGAACTACTCTTCTAGGTTTATCTAATGTCGACTGTTTACCTGCAAGCTTACAGTTCTTTAAAATCACGGGCAATGATGATCCAAATATCATAAATAGCCAAACAGGCTTCTAGCGTTTTATCCAATTTTTTTATACATTTGAAAAAAGTTCAGTGTTGTTATGTTATCAGTAAAAAAATGCAATGGACCCTTTATAAACTGTTGAAAAATTCCAACACAACAAGAGAACCCTTTCTTGCAGTATTTATTTCGATCTGGTATTTTTAGAGAACAAAGAAGTGATCATTTCGAGGCAGTAACTTTCTACTTTTGTGCGACATAAATCAGCAACCACTTGCCAAATTGGTTGTACCAAAACAAGCATAGGTTCCAAATCTTTAAAAAGGCTAGTGTAAAATTCAGTTACTTATTTCTTTGAACTGAATGACTTCAAAGAAACTTTAGCTAATTCTCTATCATTCTACCGTTGGACTTTTCTGAAATCTTCAATATTTTCAAAATTAGAGTGTTTTTCTACTTTTTCAAGAATTCAAGAAAAATTTTCAAAAAAACTTAAAACCATCGTAATTTCTAAACTGTTTGAAGCAACATGAAGTAATTTTGAAGAAAACCATAGTNTGTTATCATGAAAAAAATGCAATGGACCCTGTATAAACTGTTGAAAAATTCCAACACAACAAGAGAACCCTTTCTTGCAGTATTTATTTCGATCTGGTATTTTTAGAGAACAAAGAAGTGATCATTTCGAGGCAGTCACTTTCTACTTTTATGCGACATAAATCAGCAACGACTTGCCAAATTGGTTGTACCAAAACAAGGCCCCTAAGTCTAAATTGAAGCCTTCCTAATGTAACTGTATCAAGAACAGGACAATAGAATGCACAGCAACTCCATAGCAGCCACACAAATTGGGCATAGCTTCTTTAGAACACCCTATAAATCAACGAAACACATTAAAGGCTTCTGTAGACTGATTACAAGATCGTAGTTATCGCTATTGATAGACTGATGATGGACGCTCAAACTACTCAACCAGTTTGAGCAAATAATTGCTGTTATTGTTGTTGTTGCTGTTGTTGCAATTACTGGGACTATTTCGTGAGTCTAAGGCAGCTGTACTAACTCCGTTCATAAAAACTAACTATACAACAAACATTAATGGAAAAATTTACCACAGCTCCTTGTTTGAAGCACCAGCCTTCCATTAGCAGTCTCAGGCCACCTCTATTTGGATTTTTATCAATGCTATCTGAGTCCTGTGAAGGAAAGCATAAACCATTGTAATGAACATTTTGTTGTACCGTTATTGATGATTTTAGCATTGAAGCTGTTCTTCAAAACACATGACGAATTTATCACAAATTAGAACGGTAAAACGTGCATTAAACCTATCATCCAACGTTAAAATGATGGTTGATTTTATGTCAGTACACAATCCCTGATCTAAACACTTTAGGGACGCCCTGTTTATTGTGTTAAGAATTTAGAGAGCATAACTTACTTTGAGTGTTTTTACAACAACACCCCCAACGATGGATGTTTGATATGCTTTTCCGTCATCTATCGAATCTTGTTTTAAGCGTCTTTGGTCTTGACTTCGAGCTCTTGTTCTTGGATTTGTCTAAAAGCAAAACGAAGATTTATCACAAGTTTTCTGGACGTATCATGAGTAATTTCAAGCAAGGTTCTGACTCACCTACACGTTTTTTGAAATAAGAAACTGGTTTATAAGAAACTAGTACGATGATGACCAAAAATGTAAGAACTCTAGTACTACGTTCAAGAACATTACAGCCCTGAAGAAGTCCTGCATGGCAGGACGAAATATTGGCATAAAATAAATTCAACGATTTGCTGTTAACATTTTTTGGATTGCGGTGTTTCTGTCTCATCTTGATATTCAGGGAGTATTTGGCCTTTCAAACTGGGATCAAGTTTTAAACCACTTACCGCTGCTTCATGAAGCCTGTCCACCCAATCACTCATACTTTGATGCGACTGTGCAGCAAGATAATATGTTTTGTCTGTAAGGCCTATTTCTGCAAAATAAAGAGACTTTCATTTTTATTGATGTTAAAATAATCTAAAATCTCAAGCTTCTCAAGTATATTACAGTTATAATCTTTTACTATTATTATCATAATCATTATCATAATCATTATTATCATTTTTCATATCTAACAGAGGTTGAATTTAAGTCATTTTTATTGTATTTAACCACGTTATATTCAAATCATATTTGTACTTGTAGTTAATGTTTTAGATTGCTATTGTTAGGTTTTGCTATTTTTGTAAGCGCCCTAACCTTGATAAGCTATGCTTCTCTAGGGCTTATGAAAATGTTTGTAGTTAGCTTTAACATCAATTGTTTTCATGAATCATCATCATCATTGTCATTGAAGTGAAAATTTTCTATAAGTTTCTAATTTAAAAATTTTTATAACAAAAAATTTCAGAATCCGGTGAAATAGATTCTTACTTACCAAAACAATTTTCTTTCTTTGGTCTTTGAGTTGAGACACAAACCTGAAAGATATAAATCAAATTGAGTGGGGCCTGAAAGAAATAAATACAATGTTCACTGTTTGATTACATTACATTATTATTATTATTTATACACGAAACCCCTTCAGCTAAAAACCTAGGAGTTTCATACTGTCCCGTGTTGTTGGGATGTTTTCATCCCATGGTGGGATATCCTATCTGGCTGGGATGATTTTCTCCATGTCAACAGAAACAGGTGGAATAGTCTGCCTTGCCAGGATTAAATTGATGACAATGTGCATGCACTAATGATCAGTCTTGTTATGGAAATTGGTGAAACCTAATAAGCATGGATAAGTTTTATGGCATCCCGCCTCTGTCTCTCATGTAAACACAAAAAGAAAAAAACTCCCCGCTACGCAAGATACCCTTGCTATGTGAGATATCCTGACAAGGCAGGATCATGTAAACAGGCCCTGAGTGGCACCATTGTTTGATATCAATTTGCAAATAACACTTTACATGGTATGCTGCGTGTCCCAAAAAAATCTTTGTTTGACACAAATCTTTTGGGAAGGGAACATGTAGCTCCATGAAAATCAATCCCAATCCTTGATAAAAAGGTGGGTTAGATGTCTACAGGTCTTGATAATTTTCCATGTTTTCTGATATCAAAATATACCTGATCATGCATTGAACAGTAGGAATGATGCAGCATCAAAGAAACAAATACCTGTACAAAAATACAAGGCCATGTAATAGCCATGTACAAGCCTTGTAGTTATGGCCTTGTAACCTTGTTATAGCCTGGAGTAGCCTTGCTGTAACCTTGTAAATGGCTTGAAAAATGCTAATTAGCCTTGTGGAAGCCTTGTGGAAACCTTGTGTTAGACTGGTTGCAGCTTGGAATCTTACTGATAGCCTTGTAATTTTCTTACAAGGTTAGTACAAGGTCATAACAAGGTCATAATCCCCTCTACAAGGCTAAAACTTGGCCTGTACAAGGCAAAGATTAGCCTTGTATTTTTGTACAGGTTAGCTTTACTTTCCTGTGAAATAAATGGCGATAGAGAAATGCATGCAGATCTTTGAGAAGTCAACATAAATTTACCTTGGTGATGTTAGAGATATCTATTGAGCCATATTTTTGAGCAGAAGAGGAAAGCTGCGGAAACAAATTTTATCCATTAGATTAAGACCATATTGGAATTAGCATAAGTTACGCCACAGATCTGTGGTGAAGAGACTAACTCTGTATGATAGCACTAACAACAGAACAACAGAAATGTGTGTAAATTCATGGTGTGCAGTGTACACAGATTCCACCAGGGGTATAACAGGCTTCTCTTCTAACTTTCTTGCTTCAGAATTCACTTCTACAATGTGAGATGAATTTACAATACTGAGCAATGTCAAATTAAAAAAAAAACCTGTCAATTATGTCAGTTAAATAACCAAATAACTGAACTTGGAGGGTCTGTTTTAACCAGCATTCATTGCAAAATGCAATCTCTTAGTTGGACTTTGTTGTTACGATGAACCTGGTCATGGCCCATGAACAATAAAGGCCAACTAAGAGATGGCACGTGCAAGGCAGGCTGGATGAAACAGAGCCTTTAATGAGAAATGAATATCTGTTTGTACCAATGGGTCTTCTTTATAGAAATCCAGTAGCCCAGTATCCCTCAGAAAAATGAAAAATCTTCTGGTAAAGAATTTGAGTTCTTCATCTTCAATTTCCAAGTATCCCCTCATGTCATTTGGGACTCTCTCTGCATCTAACGACTCCAATGCCATGACTTTCTGTTGTGTAACTCTTTAATCTAACCTGGAATGGAAAAAAGGTATCAGACTTTCAATGAAAGATTTCTAGAATCAGTTTGCACAAAGAGGGGACACAGTAGGTTGGTTTTGGCATGGGGGACTGGACATTTCTGATGAATGGGATACAAAAGATAAAATTCGTAACCAATGGGATACGGGATAACCAGGGGAGAGTTAGAATCAAGATGTTACTTATTCCCTTGAATGTGAAACAGAATATGCTCAAAACTGGTGCAGGATTATGGGACAAAGAAACCTGGTCCAAAAACCCATTTTGTCACAGGTAGCCGAATTTGGCCGTTCTGGTGGGAGGAGGTTCATCAACAATCTGTTTAGTGTGACGGAATGGAACTGAACAATCTTCAATTATCTTTTGCAAACTTTCAACGCTTAATAATGTCAGACAAGGGGAGAAAGGGCCTAAGAAGAAGTCTTCCATCCACATGTGTTTACAACAATCTTGATAAAACTCTAAGTGGTAAATATAAATTTTATCAGTCTGTCATGGGCTGATACCCATGTCATGGGTATCAGAAGTTAGCCAAATTCCGCTATCTATGACGAAATGGATTTTTGGATGGCCCTAAACATCTAAATAAAATTTCCATAAGGAATTTAATGTTCCGAAATTCAGCCAGGTCGCGACCTTTCATACCAAAACAGTTTTGAAAAAAGTTCCAACCACAGCCAACACTTTGTAGCTTTGATCAACGGAAGCATGGCTGCAAACTGAATAGCCTGCTCTCAATTTCCTTGACGTCCAATATACTAAACCTGACTAAGCCTGAGGAAATGAAACCAAAAGCTAACCTAATAATGCTGCCACAAAACGGTGTCAAGTCAGAAGAGAAGAGCATTGAGAGTTAGCAACTCTCTCTGCTGTCTGTTGGATAGCTTTTCCACGCAACGACCAGTTAACTATCTTTAAGTCTCACGCGTAAATTTCTGCAACAGATATCAGTTTGATCTGGGGTCTTTACCTGCAACAACGTAGCCAAGCAACGCCTTCTTTTGTGACAAAATAATGTGTGCTCAATTCTGTCTTCGTGGGTGGATGGGCCTAAGTTGTTCAGCAGTTCTCCGGTGCAATATAACAACAAACAATTATGTCTTCAGGCTGTTTTCGAAGCAACTTTTATAATTCAATATCTAAGATCACTATTTCAAACTGATTGAACTGTATGGATTTAACTAAGGATAAGATCTTCTTGTTGTAGTTTCCAATCAAAATCCAATCGAAGCTGCGAGAGACTTTCTTTCTCCAAAACACGGAAACAAAATGGAACCACTGTAAGTACTTCATGTGAATATATTGGTGACGTCACTGACCAACTTTTTACCAAAAATGGGAATGTCCGCGATATATTGTGTTCTCAGATTTTCTGTTCGTTCTGAAGTATTGTGCAATGTTTTTTGGTAATTACGTTTAACTTTCGATATCAAATAAGACGCATTTTTCTAAGAATCTTGATGACAAGCGCCTACAACGGATGAATGAAGCGGACAACAAAATTGTTACACAGACATCAGAACTGGGGGGATTTTGCAAAACAAAAAAAGTGCCCTTGAAATGTCGTGCCCCTAAGTTTGACATGCTTCCTACGTCCCTGAAATGGTATCTCCTTTGGGTAAACCTGAGGCGAGCAAAAAAGCTTCTTTGGTTTGCCTCAAAAGACCTTGAATCCTTATCCTTTCATTGCTAAAAATGAGACGTATAACTTGATATGGGCCGATATACCATATCGCGCAAATTTTTTTCGTTGCAAATCAATGAATCATGTTGTAGCTTGTAACACTGCTGCATATATGTTTCTTGACATATTAGGCATCAGGCGGGAAGAAACAGTGTTCTGTTACGCACAAAATATAACACGGTTACAAAATATTCAAACTTAACATCGCAAGTATCTTGGAATCCGAAAATCGATATTTCCTTTTTCGATTTTGCTAATATTCGTTTCTTCGTTGAACTCAAGGATATGGGTTCAATCAACTATTGAAAAAAGTTTCCAACTTCTTCTCAGACATAGTACGAGAATTTCTTCAAATTTAAGCCATCTTATAGCTGGTTTCTTGAAACAAATTTCTTATAAAAATCCTGGAATAATTTGTGTTCAAATTTGTCACTTTTCAATTCCTTTTTCCTATGATTTCATATTCTAGTGTTACAGCAGTCACACATATCTTTTTATAAGAAACCGCTTATAAGAAACTCAGACTCTCAGATCATCAAAAAATTAAGAAACTCTTGGATGTTTATCTTTATTCTCACTTGTTTCCTGTGTCAGATTACTTGAGTAATGTCTAAACATCGGAAAGGCTTCAAAACACCTTGTTTGAGATGTTCAGGAGGGCACAGATCTGATAATTTTAAGAAAATTTCAGCACTGGCCCAGATTCTTAGTTTCTTATAAAACAAAAACAATACGTGTATTGCTGCGATCCTGTCTGAACCCTTGGATGGTTTATTTCCAAGTACCGAAAAGTAGCAGAACGCCGAAGATGGCAGTGCTAGACGTATTTCGTTTTTCTCACTTCATATCGAAGAGCCAGCAAGCACAAAAATGTAAATGGTTTTTGACGAAATACTTCATATCGACAATCATGCTATGTCGAATCAAAATAAATCAAAGCAACGGAAAATATTACACCCTAATTGAAAAACAACTGCCTAAATTCAGAGTACATGCCATACAAAACTGCAACAGTAAAATATTGCAAAATTTCAAACAGTAATTATGGAATTAAATGTTTGTCTAGGATATACTGTCATGTTTAGAGCACAATACAGTAAATCCCCGCATATAAGAACCTACAAAAATAAGAACATAGAGGATGTTTTTCCTAAAATATGCACCTTGCAATTAAGAACCTGTTTCAGTTTGATGAAAAATATATTCTTATAGCAGGGGTAGTAAAGTTGATTTTGGATTGTCATTATTAAGGTCATTTTTGTCCCAGTGGGCTTTAAAAGTACGAATCTCCTCCCCTGCTATTTGAAAGCTTAGCATTGGTTATTAGGTATATTATAACCTTGCCAAAACAAACAATAGGGCTGAAAATCGTTGGTGACGGTTCTAAAATGGCCTACGCAAGGCACTCTTCAAATAAGAACTGTTATACCTTGAATTTTGTGTTAGTACCTTTAAAATAAGAACCTATTTCAGCCTAGCTCTCAAAAAAGTAGGTTCTTATATGCGGGGATTTACTGTATGTACCGGGTCACCCAAAGAAACTTCTGTCCACATCGCGTCTTGCTTACTGAGACCAAATGTTATCGATAAACGCTTCTATCAGGATTTAGTTCGAAGGTTCAGCTACCTTTCGAAACGTTTCTTGGTCAATAAAAATCATGTGACGATAGCTTTCGATTTCAAGAAGCTAAGTGTGATCTCACTCGTGAAATTTTGTTTGGGTCACTTGGTACGCCTAACATCTTTGATTTAGATCAACATTGGAAGAAATACCTAGACGTATTTACAAATGCAACATATCACTTTCAAAATTTCCAAATGTAATTAAATTGAAAACACAATCTTTGATTCGACAAAATTACAGAGCGGTGAAAACGCACAATTTACGATAAGTGAATTACTAAGCTTGGCAACAAGGAGATATAGGAACGGATTTCATTTCAAGTATAATAAACATCAATGTGAGATGGAACATCAAATCAATGGACATCAATGTAAAGCTGAACATCAAATAAAACACTTTTTGAGATTTTAAAGGCAAATGGTGCTAGTTGTCTTCGTCGTGTACTTTTTAAAATAGGGAGGCAAAATGGCAACGAAACAAAGAAATAACACACAGCAAAACGATGGAAATCCAAGCTTACCACTTTGCACTTCAGGAATTTACCTAAGCATAAACATAGAAATAGGTAGGCATTTTCACGTCTTACAAGGTCAAGCTCTCTCTGTAAGATCAAATTACGGCCATACGAATTCGCTATGTTGCCTGGTTCCTGCTTAGGATTCTACCGCAACTAAATCCGCAACTTAACCTCGTCATATTAGCAGGCCTGATCGCTTGAAGTAAGCCTAGCAAAGAGGCAAATGTTATTAAACACACACGTCCCCTTTGAAGATTTTAAGTTTAAACATAGATGGTTTAAAGCATGGGATAAAATCCTTCCTTTAATTTCTCCTTAGCACCAAACTAAAAACAGAGTGTCACTTATTCTACGGATTGCTGCCGTTTTGCCATTGCCAGCAATGCATCGAATTCATTATCACTTGCTGGTGAAGCTGGTCTTGTTGAAGCAAGATCGTTTTCTTCCAAATAACTAATATTTGCATCTGTAAAAGGATCGAAACAAAATTAGTGACGAAAACATAAAGCAGTAAACTCCTAATTGTTGCCGTAGAGAAACAACAAAGACATCGATCGATCGATTGATTGATTGATCAGCTTATATATTTAATATTTTTTCTCATACATGTCTAGACAGGATAAAAATTCAATAAAAATTATTTTGCAATTTGACCCTGTGAAGTTAACGTTCACAAAACGAACTTTAAATAATGTACTTGTTCGGGATACTATCAGTGAAAGTCTTACAGATTTTCTCCAGAAGAGCTAGTCCCCCCGTTTAGGTGCTTTGGATTATGCACACTAGCGATTGCAGGGTCACCATCCTTCACTTTTCTTTTGTGAATTCGCGCATGCCACAAAACGCTTCACCTATTCCATGGATCAGCAAACCGATCAGAGTCTTTTCCATTGTGATTTACAAAAGGAGGAGTTCGCAGAACAAGTACATAAATATATACATGTGTACGCAAGTGCAATCTCATTAATTTGTTTTACACTTTCACGTTATTTCGTTTTCCATCAATATTTCGTCTTAACAGCATGTTTCTGGTCGCCCATACTGTATGAATATTTCAATTAAGACTTACCAAAATCGACGTAACTGCCTCCAACAAACTTTCGTCTGCCACCAAAGCAAATGTCTAAAGGGTCGTAGTTTGGATCGTTGTTTCCCTCTAAAATGGGAAATAAATCTATGAGATGAAAATATGGCATCGCACGGAGTTCCACCTAACTTAGCTTGATTTTTCATCTGTGTCTCTTATAAAGACCTATTTCTTTTCATTGTCCTTCTAAACAGAAGACATTGATACTTTCGTCCAATCTAAGCATTGTTGATTTAACTATCACTTGATACACGTTTGATCTCCGAACTCATCCATTAATGACAACTCAAGAGCGATTGCCTGTCACCTATATTTTTGGTATTGCGAAAAAATACAGTGGTCCTAAGGTTTTGGAGAGTATGAACTGATTTGATACTTTTTGTGATAGAACTATTCTCTTACTATTTGGATTTTATCAAAATAAAATGTTTCAAGTGAGTTACCACAGTTAATAAATAGAGGACCCTCATGAAAATTAAAGAGACAATGAAGAGCAATCTTTCGTTCCAACAATCAATTCTCATGCTTAAAATGAAAGATTCTTACCTTCAACTGCTCTCACTGCATCTTTTGGGTCTTCAAATACCACAAATGCATAATTGTCTCTGAAAAAGAAATGTAACGATTGAATGTCTGCTATCTTCGGCTCATTATCAATGTACAGTTTATAAACATAACGGATGGACAAAAAGAACATTAACTGTTTGAAAATTTGTAATGCGGAGAATAACTTAAGGTTTTGGAATGAATCAAAATTTGCTTGATAAGTTAGAAGTATTTTTTGTGATTTTTCTTCAATACTTCTTGGCATTGTAAATGTAAGTAGAATTGGATTATTGCTCTTCCTTTACTTCGAAATGTATGAAAAAGGATACGTAATCTCGCCAGTTATCACAACATGCAAATACATTTCCCTCAAGGCTTAAAGAGGCAGTTAGACTCATTGCTCAATAAATTTCATCGGAATTACAACAAACAGTGAGGTCATGTAAACATGTTTTGGTATTTAGGCCTATACAAACAGGATTGAGCTACAAAGAATCTGTCACCTGCGTTTTGCATCTAACTGCCCCTTTAAAAATTGATTTTTGCAACGAAAGTATCAGGTCATATATGCCATGGCTTTTACAAAGAATTGAATCTTAACTTGAGCGGAACAAACTGTATTTGAGTGACAAGATTGTTAATAAATGTTTGATCACAGGTTTTCCAATCATTATCTAAATTAAAGATAAAGACTTACCCTTGCTCCCTAAAGTGCAGCGTAACTTTCTCAACTGGACCAAAGGCTTCAAATCGTCTTACAATGTCACTTTTTGAAACATTTCTTTTGATTCCACCAGCATAGACATTTCGTCGTTCATGCTAAAATAAAAGAAATTCCATATAACTCTGTAAGAATTGAGGCAAAAAATGAAAGAGATACCATTCTACTTTCAAATATTTGGTTTATTCTTTCTCAAATCTAGGATCTGTCTACTTAGAATTGAAGAGCCTTTCACAGTTAAACATCTAAAGAACGTAAAAAGTCATAATTTAGCCAAAATTTGGTTGTATTTCAAAGTACCTTGAAACTTCAAGTTCCTAGACTACCACCAATGAGAAAAAGGAGCAAATCTTTTTTAGTTTTCCTAACAACATCAAGCCATAACAAAGCCTTGTTTGTTATGTATACTATAACACCAATATTATTAGCCTTTTTGCCTGAAAAAGGTTCATCGCACAGGACATAAACTTAAGTTTTGGACTTTACAGCAGAAGTGTATATATCAAAAATTAGATTTGAAATATATTTTGGCAGTTGCTTTGGACTTACATCACTATGTACAGGAACATTTCAGAAATTGAACAATAAATGAACAGAAATCAAAGCATAGCACTTACAAAGCCAGATCTTCTTTCCTTGACTAAAAATCCAATTTTTCTTTCTTGTTCAATATCATATGGAACAGGCTTAGCCAAATCGCTGAGTCTTTCATGTACATTTTCATCCTCTTTGTCTGTATCAAAACTTTTACGAGGGCGTCTACTTTGTGAATTTCCTCTGTCAAATCTATCCCTCACAGAATTGCTCCTGTGAAAATCTTTATGTGATTTTCTGGGTTGGTAATAATCATGTTCGTTGTTTGATCTTCTTGGGGGACTGTAGTCTCGATACATATCTTGTCGCCTTTTTGAATATCTATAATAATCATATTCATCATCACTACAGCTGCTATATTTCCGTCTTTTCCGGCTGTCATCTTTCCTCATAGGAGTGCGTCTTCTCTCTGAATGATAACGCTCATATCTTACTTTTCTTTCTTCCTCATCACTGTCATCATCAGAACTTGAACTCTGACCTTTAGACTTTGACCTGAACCTTGACCTTTGTGATGAGCGTCTCAAAGGTGATCTTGATCTTGACCTTGTTGTTGACCTTGGTCTTTTGGGGATTCTATAACATCTTCCAATCACTGATTTCAATTTATTTGGAACTTCATTTTCCTTTTTATCATTAGTCTCAATTGTGTTGGTTTCAATATCATTATTTTTGGCAACCTTAGTGTCCTCATCATTCTTAATTTTACTATTATTATTATTATTGTTTGTTTTACATCTGTATTCCACAACAACAATTCCATTCCTGTTGACAACAATACAGTCACAGTCAGTTGTTATGTTATTCAATGTGTCATTTAACTCCTCATCATTTGGAGAATTACTTATTTCAGTTTCTTCTGCAAAATCCATCATATCATGTTCAACATTAATTTCTAATTTGTCCACATCATTTGATGTTGTTGTTATTGTAACTTGACTATCTACAACCATATCGCAATCTGCTATTTCTTCTTTTGGTCTCTCAAGAATGGTGCTCCCTTCTGTTGGCGTCATTGGTGGAGTATCAGCCATAACTGTAAAAATAATGAAAAATTAAATCTTTTGAGAAGCATTACATCTTCACACTAACTTCCAACTGCCGAGTTATTTTCAATGCATTATGCAAAGCTTAGGACAAATCTTTAAATGGATGTTACAAAAAAAGTTCTCAGAGCTGCTGCAAGTGAATTATTATAAATGAGAATATCAGTCCAACCTCTAAAGAAAGTCTACATCATTTCTCTATTATTTGAATTAAAAAGCAAAATATTTAAGTAGTCTCATAAAAAAAATACAACACTCTTCAATGCAGCAAAAAATGATATGTCATCATGTACAGTCTTACCCAAAGCATTTTGAAATTTATCAACTTGTGTTTTTGGTCTTGTTGCAAGAAATGCTGGCTCTAATGTCAGATTACTTTCATGCCTGTGGAAGAAAATGAAAAATGATAAAAGTGAACAAAAATTCTTAATTTTGCAGAGGCTGGGGGAAGAGAGCTGCCAAACTGGCTGCTAGAAAGTCTTTATTTATACTATAACATTTGACAGACACATGTTTACAATATTGAAATAAGTTCAAAAATCACTTACTTTGGTGAGGCTGCTGGAGTTGGGAAAGCTGTTGTCACTGGACTCATCGCTGGACTTATTGCTATGAAAAGAATACATTTGCTTCAAAAAGAAGTATTTTGCAAAGGGAAATTCTGAACATATATTGTAATATTTATATCATTAGCTTTCAAACTTTATGAGAACTTCCTTAGTTGTACAGCAATGTTTGCACTTCAAGCCATGACCATCCACACTGCATCTAAATGTCTTGCGAATAACTCTGCTCAGAAGGCTCTTCAAAGTCTATATCAAAATTCTAAAATACAAAACATGCTAACGTTACATTTTTAAATAAATAGGTTTTATAGTACTCACCTTTCTCATACTCCAGAAATTGTTCTAACAGGCTGCCAATATCTGTAGCTTCAATTCCTTGAGAGAGAACAACATTTGTCATTCAAAAGGCTACAATATTACATGTGATGAGAAAGGATGTCCAATTTCAGTTTTGTGATAACATGTCACAACTTTGTAGCTCATTGGATTCAAAGGAATACACGAGATGGCCAGCATTCTAATCTATCTGGAAAGGTCTTTTTTTACATTGGTACAAAACATTGGGGGTCAGGGGCACAAATTGTAGCATTATGTGTTTAATGGGGGTGCTAATGGGAGCTATGTGACATCATTCCATGAAACAATTTCAAGAAGCTATTTGAAGTGACAAAGCATCACTTACCATCAGATATGCATTCAGACATGGCTGTTTCCACATGAGATGCAGCACACAATGTAACCTATTTCAATCAAAAACAAAAATATAAATAAAGGGAAAAAGATATAGTGGCCTGTTTACTATCAAAATAAGACAGCCCAATGAAAGCACTACTGGTAATTTACATGCCAACTTCTGTGGTTGGGTGCAACCAATAAAGCTTGTCAATTTCACTTTAATTAAATAAATTGTAAGTGAAATCAATTTTGCAACACTTCTATTTTCTGGTTGGAAAGTCAGATTAACCATGTGCCACAACAACACAACTTTCACGGCATTATGGGGCAATGGTAAAATCATCTACAGTTAAACAATGATGGTCAAGGTTCAGCAATAACTGTAAAGAGAATTATGTGCTGTTGTATTTCTCTGGCTATTCAATAGGGCAATATGTCCTTCTGTAGCCAGCTATCATAACACAGGCTTAATGTAGCATCAACACTCATCAACACTTGACATGGAAGGGACAAATGCGATCGTTTTTAGATGCAAAAGAAACAAGCTATAATTTTGAAGAACAGATGCGAAAACAGTTGAGATGGATGGGGTTTGAGTCCCAAGCACCATTTGAGAGTCATGACAGGGTTATAGACCCAGGGGCGAAGCTAAAGAAAATTGTTGGGGGGGTGCAGACACCTCAATTTGCCGACAAAAAAACGAAAATGCCATTATATATCATCAAAGTTTGAAACGTATAAGCAATGGATGATTAAATTCAAAATGTAGACACTTGGCATAGTATTTCAGGGGCATACGCAGCACTTGATGAGTGGGGGAGGGGTTTATGGGGCGTGGGCTAGAAAATTTTTTTGTGACCACGCCCTTCAGACGCTCGGAAAATAAGGGAAACGCCCATTTTAGTTTTATTTTGCATCGTAAAAATTGCTGCAATGAACACAAAATGGGCAGGATGTTTTATTGAATTTGCATTGAGAATTTATACCCATCTTAGCAAGTTAATCTAGGAAAGTAAACGAACATGTCAGAGTACAGCTTGCTCTTCAAATTATTTTGATGAAATTGCTTGAAGGAGCAGTAGCAAATAGGGAACCCTATAGCCAA
>REGL01000511.1:77570-92085 GCA_004194395.1 Aurelia aurita complex sp. Pacific | reverse complement strand
CCCAATGTTGGAAAAATCGTCGAAAATCAGCCCCAATCGGGCAAAAATCTGCCCTCAGTCGGGCAAAAGTGTTGGTAAACAATGGACTTTGTGTCGGGCTGCCCCCCTAGATTTTTTCTTCCCGTACGCTTATGATAAGAACCTTCAATTTTGTAAGTCTACCTCGATTCTTGCACAATGAATACAATGGATTGCTTCTTGTAAATTGGGGGTCTAATTTCACGATTTCAACATGTGGCTTCTTAACTGGTTCATTTTTATGCGCGGGTGTTAAATGAATGCTCTTGATCCTGTTTTACAAAATGGACGGTTTAAATGTGCTTTCCGCATGTGAAATTAGTTCGATTCACTTGATAACATAAATGATGCATTGGTTTATTCTATTTTATCTCGGGTCAGATTTGCACGATCTTGGCAGGTCTTTGCCAACATAATTTGCATTTGACAACGACATACCGCAAGACTGAATAGCTGACATCTCAGAATAGTCAGTATATGATTCAATTCTACTTTCTTTTAGCCTACTGAAGCACTTTTAGCCAACCTATTCGTTAACAATTGCTGTTATGCTGATTTTAGAGTTATCTCCTTGCGCAAAGACCTATCATCCGAGCCATTGTTTCCTTGTGCTCTTTGAATTAAATGATGCCTCTTTGGACAACGGAGACCAACAACTGGTAGAATAATTCACTGAAAACTTGACCCTTTTTGGGCCCTTCACCAAAACAACTTGAGGCGGCAATCAGCTTGCAAGATTCAACGAATCCCATTGTGATTCGAGCTTCAATCGACAGCATAAGGGTTTTCTTCGTTAACTGTGTGCTAAAAGGAGTTTTGCTGCATCTCTTTTCTGCGAGGTGATAGTAAAAAAAGGGCCTAAGCAGAGTCATCTCTTTACCGGTATGTTATGAGTACCTGTTGAGAACTGTTGAGCGAGGTTCGCCGAAGCAAGGTTGATGCAAGGGACTAGGCCCTGTTGACACTGCTCCGTTTTTGTACGAACACGGAGAGAAAACCTCCGTTTTTGTGAACGTGTTCACACTGATCCGCGCAAAAACAGCACAAAAACGGAGGTTTTCGAAAACGCTATCAAAAATGGATATCCACAAAAGCGGACGTTTTTGAAAACGAACTTGATCAATGTGAACGCACAAAAACGGAGGTGTTTGAAAGCGCTCCAATATCTAACAATGAGTTTCACAAAACCGAAACAAAGTGAACGCACAAAACGAATATCTTTGGCTCCGTATTTGTAATCATGTGGATCAATGTGAACGGGCAAAAACGGATGTTTTTCCCTCTGTTATTGTACAAAAATGGAGCAATGTGAACGGGTAGCTTCGATGCATTAAAAACGGACCATAACAAAAACGGGGCAATGTGAACGGGGCCGCACAGTAGAGGCCTTGCACATTAACATGACACGAATTCTCTACATTATGATAAGAATTCTTGAGCCATATGAAAGACTGTAAACTATTCTAATCAAGAATTCATAGGCAAGAAACCCATATTAATGTGTGCGAGGCCTGTACTTGTGTCACTAAAAACAACGACCTAACTAACATATCTTGGTATACCGATCACAAAAGATCATGCAGCCAGTACGAATATCAACATGAATACTGGTGCCAGGAGTCTTCGCGATTTCCACCAATATTTCACACTTTTCTCTTTGAGTACCATTCGTCCACATTATCTAATTGACTCTCAGCACCAAATTTTCCTCTTGATGTGTTGGCCCATTCTTTTTTGTACCTCTCTGATGGGTCTGATGCAGTTGGGGGTGGAGGCGTTCCCTTCTGTTGTAGGTCTTCCATGTGATGCCGCATTATTCTTTCCCTGTCTTCTGGAACAGGATCAAGCATCAAGTACCGTTGGTCTTTCTATAAATCAAATAAAATCGAAATTTAAATCAGCACATTAACTGTTCATTGTAAAATTATTGCGTAAAATAATATTTAAACAAATTTGGACAAATTTCATGAAATCATCATTAAATTTCTAAATCCTAAACCAGAAAAGCTATAGATTTTTGCCTTTCGCCATATTGTAGAACTTCGTAAACTATGGTTTTCTTGAAGGTTATATCATTTTTCCTCAATTGGTTTAGGATTTACGATGATTTAAATTTTTTCAAAACTTTCCATGAATTTTTTCAAAAATATTTAAATTGCCATCATTTTGAAAAAATGAAGATATCAACAAATTTCCATGGCAGATTTATAGCAAAGTACCAAAAGTTCCTTTCAAGCCATTCAATTGAAAAAAATGTAATAGAATTTTACATCCACCTTTCTAAAGATTTGAAATATTTGAGCCTTATTATGGCTACACCAAGGTATTCCAATAGCAGGAAATACATCTTGAGTTATTCAGTGCAAAATTAAAACAAAAAACAAGAACGAGATCAAACAATTTACCTTTAATACTTCTGTTATACTTTTAAGATGAGCTGGGTTGTTTTCGGCCTTCTTCTTTGTCCTGCAATAAAGACGCATATGTAAATACCTTAAACAAAATTAAAACACTACTCATCAACGAAAGTTTTTCTCTCCAGAAGAACATCGACAAATTGATATCTTTTGCACGAAAGGAAACTCTCCCCTGTTTTGTATTCAGCACCCCATCAAATACAAGCAATGAGGTCAGTTATCAAATCACTCTGACTCTGGCTCAAAATTTCGGTCGAAACAGTGATTTTGAAGTTCTTTGATGGGCAGTATTAAACAGACATTTACCTATTTTTCGAAAATGAAAGCATCGTTTTGAAGATAAATCTTTGTACTTTACAGAGGAAACAACCAAACATTGATATCTTTTACGATTGCTTGGACATAAGTGGATTTTTAACGAGTCTTTTTTGGTGGCTTGGGTGAAGCCTCCAAACAAACTGGAGAAAATAATGCAGAACAATGGGCACGTACGTGCGGTGTTTACAGATTTGTTTACAGTTTGGCGACGGAGCCCCTTTAATTGAGGCAACTAAAAGTAACAAATAAAAAGCGGTAGTACCCCGGTAGTATAGTATTAAGTTTTGAAATAAAGAAACCAACGAACTTACTTGTGGGTGATAAGCTTTGTTTCCATGAGTAGAACTCGGAAATTTTCTTTCGCTGTTTTGTACTTTTCTCTCATATACTCGTTGAAAACTTGTTCTCGTTGCTAAAACCAAATGAAATGAATGTTAATGATCTTCCCTTCGTAAACGTAAGACTTCGACTTTTTCATAACAGTTCACAGATGCTAAAACTAACGAGAGGAGAGGGCCACAAACGCAATGGAGAATACAACGTGCTGATGAAATTTAAGTATGACGGCAGACTTCCATCATCAAATTGTCAATCAAAATTTTTCTGGTCTGTGACAAACAGTAAGGCACCGCATTTAAGAAACTACCTGAAAGGAACTCTTTTGAGGCTCATACCTAAAATGAAGTTTCTTGTATTTTTATCAACACTAAGTCCAGGTCTAACGGTCTGGGGAGTATTCCACTTCATCGAGGGCTCATAAGAAATTGCTACAAACATGTCTTAGATTTAACAGATTTTTACCTAAATTTAAATTGATGTACTCTTGAAAATCATTGATAATACACACATGGCTAATATATCTATACATAACCCAATTCTGTGGTAACATATTTTCCAGGATGTTCAAGAAAGTAAATTACTTTCAGCCTAAAATAATGAAAACTATCATAGATATAAGAAACCTTTTAGGATAAGGTGAGAAAAACTTAAATGCGGGGCCTTACTGTGTATGAAGTTTTTACCACATCTACAACGTTTTATGCCTCTCACAAAATACCTATACCGTTCTTTCTGAAGTATTTTAGCTATTTTAGGTAGTATTTTAACGCATATGAATTTACGTGCGAGTGCGATGCTCGCTACGTAGGTATGGCATCCCAAAGACTTGTTGACAGGATGAGACAACATGTGCCCCTAGCAATAAGAAAAGGTACTGACAGGTGCAACGGTCAGTGTCAACCAGAAAGAAAATGTAAAGCTGGTCCGGCTAAACAAGAAACTGATTCTGCCATTGGTACTTATTATTTACTGAGCAGTAACGAGTGTGGTAACAACTATTTTAGCATAGGTTCCAAATCTTTAAAAAGGCCGGTGTAAAATTGAGTGACCCATTTCTTTGAACTGAATGACTTCAAAGAAACTTTAGCTATTTCTCTAAAATTCTACCGTTGCACTTTTCTGAAATCTTTTATAGTTTCAGAATTAGAGTGTTTTTCTTCCTTTTCAAGAATTCAATAAAAATTTTCAAAAAAAACTTAAAACCATCGTAATTTTTAAACCGTTTGACGCAACATGAAGTAATTTCGAAGAGAACTATAGTTTATGGATGCCTACAATATGGTATCAAGCAAAAGTCTGTCACTCATCTGGTTTATGATTTAGAAATTTGATGACGTCACATCCTAAAATGAGCTGAAATGTAAAATATGCGGTAATTTCGAAAAATGTTCAAAATTTCTTGAAAGTCCAACGGTAGAATTATAGAAAAGTATCTTAAGTTTCTTTCAAGCCATTCAATCAGAAGAAATAGATCATTGAATTTTACACCCACCTTTTTACGCTGAGTTTAAGATTTGGAACCTATGCTAACTATTTTAGCTTACCTCACTAGAAGGAAATATATCATATCTATAATCTTGTCTCATGATTTTCTTTACTTCTTTCCATTGTGCATCTAGTGGAAGCTGAAATATTAAGATTCTCGCTTTATATCATTCAGATTGTACGTTCAAAACATTTATGAAGGCACAGCTAACTCTTGATAATTCAACAAAAGCAATTCTGCAAAAGAGCCTGGATCGAGCGTTACTTTCGTACATTTTTATACGCGAGGTTCGATCGAGTGGCGTTAGAGCTTCTATCACTGTTGTGCACATTCGAAAATTCTACAAAATGTAGCAAAATGTAGCCTACGCGCAGACCCATTATCCCAAAGGAGGAAAGGGTCTACGAAACAAAGAGCAAAAGCTTGCTACTGAGGTTTCTAGATTTCTGGAAACTTGATTTATGCAGCCTTTGTTTCAACCATAGAAATATTTTTATTTCTATGGTTTCAACGCGTTTCACAAATCATTTGAAAAGGGGGATTAGAAGGATTAATTGGGCGGCCGTAGCAAGCCTTTGCTTTTTGTTTCGTAGACCCTTTCCTCCTTTGGGATAATGGGTCTACGCGTAGGCTAAGCAAAATGTTGTTCGATTCTGATTCTTTTCAGAATAGCTAAAAGGTCTATAGGCTGATTTTTGATAATTTTCTAAAGAACTGACTGAAAATTGCATGTCTGTCGACTTTGCATGTAATATGTCCTTGAAAATGAAATTGTTAGTGATTTATACTGTTATGACGTTATAAAATTCATTTGGTGGTTGATAACAAAGGCAAAGAGTGCCTAGGATAAAGATTATCTGTTCTGTCAGCCAGGATGTTCTTCGCCAGGTGCTGTACCAGTTTACTACCCTGAAAACTCATTTTGGGTGATAAGCTTTGTTTCTATGAGTAGAACTCGGAAAGTTTCCTTCGCTGTTTTGTACTTTTCTCTCATGTACTCGTTGAAAACTTGTTCTCGTTTTCAAAGACAGAAAATAGTTCTCTTCTCTTACCTCATTTTCATCTAACATCTTAACAAACTGCTTTCTTCTTTTTCTATTCAAATCATCAATATGTTCTGTAAAATATTTCTCTTTTTCTGGTTTTGCAAGAACATCAAGAGCTTCCCAGCGAGGATCTTTTCTTAGAAATCGACGAGTTTCTTTCCATGTTACCTCTGGATCTCGAACCTGAAAAATATACAACAAATTGAGACATAAGAACAACATAAACTTTCAATCCTGGACATAACATGTTGAGAAAAACTGCACCCCCTCCCCCCCCGCTCAATATTGGCTACTATGAGCTACAGTTTGCTGCATTGCTCCAAAAAAATCCAACATTGAATGGGGGAGGAGGGCTGATAGCGGGACATGATTTCTAACTATCACAAATCATTTGCACTCCGTGAAAATGGTTATTTTTCTCAACAATTTTTCCAGGATTGTTGATGCGATCATTAGGTTCATTGATTGTTTTCTGACAACATTTCTTCTGTGATACAAAATTTGTGCAATTGCAAAAAACTTTCACGAGACAAAGGCTGAGAAAGCTGCTGCTAGAACTGAGAAAAATTGCAATAAAGACGCAAACATTCGGTCTATAGATGTGTTGTTTGCTGAAACACATGGTCTTAGGAGATTCAAACAGAACTCTGACGACTTTTTCCCGAGAGTTGATTTGAAACGTTGTTATATAGGAGGTGTTGTGGTGCAGTGGTGTAATCCTTTGACTTTACAGCCAGAACAGTCAGGCGGACAGGGTTCGATACCCGGTAGAGCCCTACCACTTGAGCGTCATGACAAGGGGTCGCGGACTCGATTAGGTCTTCTCTACTTATGCGATCCCAGCGCTTGGCACCAAAAACACAACTTCACCTTCACCTTCATACACCCTAATAACACTTTCAGTACAGTTAAAGCCCGCATTTCAGAACTTACATTTTATAAACCAAGTCGTACAGGTTCTTATGTAATGGATAGCATTCATGAAACCAGGCAGTAGGTTCTTAAATTAGATGCTCCCAATGATGTTTCTCTGTTTTCTGTCTTTAAAATGCGTTTGTTTAAAATAAATCAAAGGACCCTTGGGAATCTCACAAGAAGAATTCTCTTACCATATCTGTTTTTTTTATATCAAGTAAAATCTAAAACTAACTATGATACATTATTGGTCCCATCCACAGCGGGAAAAGACACGGGGTCACGTAATTCCCACTGCAGATGGGACAATATCTGTAAGATATCTTACCATATCTGTAAGTAAAGCCAATAAATTCTCAACCGCTTTTTCATGCAAATGAACACCTCTTTCTTTCCTTCGATCTTTTTCAATTTCTTCCTTTGTTGCTCTTACTTCAGCCTCTCTTTGCTTAATGCTAGCCTCCATTCTATCCTGTTTGTTAGTCTCTTTCTTCTTTTCATCATCGTTTCGAATTTCTCGCAACTGCTCCTTTATCTCGTCCGTTTCTTGTATCTCAACCTTAGAGAGAAAATTCTTTTATCGGGTGAACCAGAAAAAAGTTCCCACTTTTGAAAATTCATAGCATCAAGAGTACTGCATGGATTGGAATGAATCAATATTTGCTTGACAGCCAAAAGATCGAAGTATTTTTGTGATTTTTCTCGCCTTCTTACGAGCACTGGACAAATTAGTAAATTCAAATTTAGAACAATTTGGTGGTTGCAAAATGACTGAAAAAGGCCTAAAATACTTAATCAAATCATAAAAGACTCCTCGCTCAGAACAACAGAGAAAATGAAATTTCTCATGGGTGAGAGATATCGTCTGCCCATTTATTGCCATGGGATTGAAAGTCTGAAGTATCTGTTTGAGAATCTATGTCTCATTACTCTTGAGAGAGGTGAAACGCCCGTGTGTATTGTTCTGTGTGAGGAGAGTCCTAACGATTTGATCAAGTGTTTTAGGCCCTTTTTCAGTCATTTCACAGGCATGAAATTTTTGTAAAATTGAATTTACCTATATCTGCAGTGATCGTATGAAGACGAGAAAAATCACAAAAATACTGTGATCTTTTGGCTTTTAACTAGAATTTGAATCATTCAAATCCATGAAGTACTTGTGGTGCTACAAATTTTCAAAAGTGGGAACTTTTTTCTGGCTCACATGGTATACTACTTCATTATGGAATCATGCTATATCAGGAGATAAGGTACTGATTTGATTCGTGGTTTGCAGGAAACGAACGATGAGTGTGCGACCAAACGTGTTTTTAGTTACTCAACGTTGCTCATTACAGAAGCTATTAACTCATTTTCTCTCTTTTTTGGGTTTCAGATTAGTTTGTTGTTCTCATGCAGGATTATTTACAGGTAAATTTGGTCATTATTTATTTACTGGAGTTAACAGTCTTTTTTCCAAAGATTACAATGTCTAATGTTGCGTTTATGTGGGTTCAATATGATGCGTCCGCTATTCAAAGCAATTTTCAGAGAAGACCTTAATTTGAGAGGATTTTATTAACAAATACACGAAAATCATCAATATCATGCCATCGAGAATCAAACTTTGCACGAAGCAAGGGTCGCCGACAACAAAAATCGCGAAAGTCAACAAGAATATCTTATCACGGAAGACCATGGGCAATAATGCACCGTTGATGTGGCCTATGTTGTGATCAAACTTGTATTCTTATTCACTGTGTGTTGTTTCTCTTCCAGGGGATGTTTCTCTTCCACGGGATTGCGAGTAAAGCTTGATAATGTTGCTATTCCTTCGTTCTTCTCTCGTCACAACAAAGTGGATCGAATGCCGCCATTATTCAAATTACAGTTGAAACCGTTAGAGCTCCTACGCATCGATACGTCTCATTTTCAACTTCTCTTTACGTATCGCAGCGTAGGAGCTCGAACGGTTTCAACTGTAATTTGAATAATGGCGGCATTCGATCCTCTTTGTTGTGACGAGAGAAGAACGAAGGAATAGCAACATTATCAAGCTTTACTCGCAATCCCGTGGAAGAGAAACAACAAAAAATGAGTACATACAATTTTGATCATAATATTGGCCATATCAAAGGTGCATTATTGCCCATGGGAAGACAGGTAAATAATCTTGCAAGGGAGTGAACAATTGACCATCCTTGACAGCTAAAATTACTTACAGCTCTAGCTTACAGAAATATCAATCAATGAGTTGTCAATGAACAGTGCTAAACAATGTAAGAGTTGCTAGTTTTGAAGGAAAAGTAAGAGGATCCTTTGGAGAAAGAGGACTTACTATTTTGTTGTCCACGTATTCTTTGAATAAATCCTGTCTCCAATGTTTACTTTCAACAGCTTCATAACGAGGGTCACTGCTGATCGAGGCTTTCACTTTCCTCCATTCTGATTTCTTGTCTAGGCCTTGCAGCTCTCCAAGCAAATCGAAGAAATCCTTTCGAATCTATGAGATAAAGAGGAAACAGATGGCGAATTAGAGAATGTAGTGGTAACATTTAATACCTTACCTCTAATTTGAATACTCACAGAGAGATATCTAAACCTCGTTTGCTTGCTGAAGGGAAAATGGGAAAATCAGAATTAAATTTTAAAATGAGACTTAACGATATGAGGCCCGAGGGACTTATAATGAAAATGAAACTACTCACAACACGATATAAACTTCACTCTAATTAATATGATAGGTTATTAAACCTTATCATGGTACGTTTAAAAAAGCATAAACAATATATGCAAATATTCGTAAATATATCCGTTGATATAAACTGGCTAAAAATAAACCATTAACTTACAGTTAAAAAACAAAACACAGCAAGCAACTATGACGAGAAGTAATGACTTCTGTCATAAAGGCTTCATTAAAGGACTGCAAAGTCTGTATGGTTAATATAAAAACTATTCCATTTCTAACAAAGATTGAACAAAAAGAAAGAACTGTTGCATACCTACATGGTGAAATTTTAACGGCGAAATATATTTACGCGAATGCCATTTTATTCTTACCGAGCTCCACAGCCTCGTACGTTACACGAGAGCACTATCATTTACCGAAGTGCTGGGTAAGTTTCTCTTTTACTCTTTTTGTTCACAAATACGTTTACAAATTTCCGACACTGCATAGGTAGTAAGCCTGTCATTTTTTTTCATTTTCATTTTCAATTTTTTAGGCATGGTAGCCCCTCAGTTAGAGAAAAACTGATTTACAGGGGGCCATGCAATAAAAATACTAAAACTAAACTAAGATTATAATCTGATTAAAATAATATCAATAAAAGTAAAATTAAAAGAGTTCATTGCATAAAGCATCTCAACTTATGCTTTGTGGGATTTCATCAACCCTTCCCGGAATTTCTTTAGAGTAGGTGCTCCTTTTAATTCATCATTCAACCCATTCCAGAGACTGGCCCCTCTGAATGAAAAACATCTCTGAGCAGCTGATGTTCTTAACATTGGAGTCCTAAGGTTTATATTAGAATTCCTCAGTACGCGAGAGGTTGTTTCGTTCACTCTATTGACTGTCAGGAAGTGGAAATGAGCTGAGGTGGAAATCTCATTATTATGTAGAAAAATTAACACAGACCCATTTTATTACTCAAGCTACGTAAAACTGAATCAGAATTACCTTGTTTTGCTGCAAATTGCTCTTAAACTCAACATTAGACAATTCAGTCGATAAATCTGTGTAATATGGTGTAATAAATTATTGAATGATAATCTTTGATTAAATGCATCATCAAAAACACACAAATCAACTAAACTGATACCAAAGCAAAGGGATTCATATACTCTGCTGACAAACATATCAAACAGATCGGGTGGTCAAGTACTGCAATTGGTTTAAAAAATGCAACAATTTTCATTCTGAGCATTGCAATCTTTGAGAAAGCCCTCGTCAAAGTCTGGGAGACATGAATTGTGATTTGGAGCCAATGTTAACTGTTTCTTCAAAGGCACGTCATCATTTCTAATAAACGCACAACGCAAAGCAAGTTTAATAGACTAAAATATCTACAGTTACGAATAAATATTGTAAATCTCTCTTCGACATGCCTGTTATACTGACAAACAAATTAACGACCAAACATCCACACGAACATCACAAACCAAACTATATTTTGTACTGTCAGCGTTGCTGTGTTTCACTAAAGCCATGCAATAGGCCTTACAAAGTCGAATTGGAGATGGTCACTGTCATTTTTGGAGAAGGGCAAAGTTGAGTTTGAACATATTACACAAATTCAGCGAACGTTGCTTAGACCCATTTCACGTCAAGTGACCACACATTTGGGAAATTGTCTCCTTATCTGTTGATACAGCTACCTGCATCACATTTTTCATTGTAAGAACTTCTTAATTTGTGGTCTTCACTAAACGGAAAACTTCCTCAAGAGGAAGGTGGAAGAAGTGTGTGAAGTCACGAAGCAGCTTCGCAGGAAGCTTGTTGGTCTGGAAGGAAGAAAAGGGGAGGGAGGAGATAAAGCGGAATGAAGGAAGGAAAAGAAAGGAAACGATGGAGGGAGGGAAGAAGAAATGAAAGGAAAAAAGAAAAAGGAGAAACGGAAAAAATAAGGATGGAAAGAAGATAGAATGACAAAGAAAACAAAGATTTAAAATTTTCAAAGGGCAGGAAGGAACAAAGAAAGGAAAGAATAAAAGTTTGAATTATGACTTAATTAATTGAATCAAATCAATGTTTGAATTATGCTCTTTTTATTTACAGTTGTGTGATCCAAGGAAGTTTTAAGAGTAATTCCAGTTCATGGTGGATTATCAACTACACTGTACACAACTTTTGCAATTTAACTGAAATCTGGGACTACAGAAAATTGATAAAACGATGGAAGGAAGAATTCTAGTTTGATGTTCCTTCGCAGGAAGGCAAATACTTTTCCACCATTGGAGGAAAGCCACGTGATCTGAAGTTGGTATAAACAACGCTAGCTGAATTTATTTATTGCTTCTTTTGTTGACGAAAAAATGTTGCTTCAATTCCAATAAAACTTGATAGAAATGGCAACGTAGAACGTCGAGAAACTAACCTTTCAGTTCCTTTTTTCTCTATTAGAACTGAATGCCATAAAATCCACAACAACTCGCTGATGATGCAAAACATAGTTTAGATTTATCTCCCACACACAGCACTTTCTCTAGGCACGTCCTTTCATATATTTGGGTTGAATAACTTACTTTCTCCTCTCGGGCTTTGTTCCTCTCTTTTTGGTGTTTTCGATACTGGATCATAAATTCATTATAAATTCCTTCTTTTTCTCTTGCTTTGTCGATGAATTTGAATCTTGGATCTTTGCTAGCTTTTGATGAAAATTCGGTGTATGACATTCTAGAAATAAAGCGAATGTGATAAATAAAATTGAAAAGAACTCCGTTATAAGTCACTCAACCACAACCACCATGTTGCATGTCCCATTTTATTTTATTTGCTTGTTTTTCTTTGGCTAAGTTGTGTATTTTAACAACAAACTTAAATTAAATGCCACATTATATTGCGATAATGCCGAAATTACCCATCCAAAACACTTAAGTCAACTAGATCACAGATACTTCTCGTGGCAAGTAATTTGAGACAGACTACAGTAGTTTTTAGCTCCATGTCTAAATGGCCTCGGGTGGTCACAGCCTTTTGCTCCTCGGGGTATCGTTCCAGTAGTATTGTATAGTAATTTGTAGGTAGTGTCAGTAGACATGATCTGCAACAGAAGCAATGTTGATACAGAACCTGCCTAAATCATTGAACGTGGACTATTTGTCTTGATAAATGACAAGATGAGAACTTTTACAGTGATTCTTTGGGGTACTTACATGACTTATACCGGCTGCAGGACAATTGGGACGAATAGACCAGATGAAAAACGTGAGCTAATGAAAGCACATGTTTGACGTTGCTCAATGGTTTTGCGAATGGAACGTTTTATTTATCTTGACACTGTCTTTGTAAAATCGGGCCTTATTGATTTTTTCAGTGGAGGAAAGATCATTTAAGAAACCTTCACAAGTAATGTCACAAAAATCTTGACATAATTTCTTCAGCTCAAAGACATGAAGATGGCTCGCAGTAAAAACAGAGCGTAAACATAGTCATTCCAATAAAATTGAATTGAATTGAATTGAATTGAATTGTTCATGCCATTGCATATTTTGAAGGCAAACCATGTTTATTTAGCTGCCTAGTAAAAGCTGCACCAAGCTTCAAACAATATAGGGCTCAAGTCTTCAAAAAGGTCGGTGCAAAATTATATTACAGTTTTCTTCGAAATAAATGACTTGGAAGGAACTTACGGTTTTTGATGTAAATCTGCCGTGGAAATTTATTGATATCTTCAATTTTCAAACTATCTAAAACCGTAAACAACCAACCTTTCACTGGTAACTATTTCTTCCATCAATTTTTTGAATTCTTCTTTCTTCTCCTTCTGTTTCAATTTTCTTTCCTTCCTTTCTTCATCAGCCCTTGATCTTATGTATTTTTCAAAACATTGCTTCCTCTCTTTCATTGTTAGTAAAAGATAACGTGAATCAAATACGATCTTATGAAGTTCTTTCTCCCACGTTGAAAATGCTGAAACCTAGAATGAAATCACAAATATTAGTTTCAAAAGTGTTGCTCTTAAAGCTACAACAACTCTAACGTTGTATGCAGAGCAAGGAAAACATGTTCACTTCAGGAGCTTATGATGCATGATTGATGAATTTTGCTAAATATGAATAGTGTTGTACAAAATTTTATCATAAGATTAAGGACCTCAATAAAGTATAACAATAAAGCATTGTAAAGAAGTATCGTCTGGATCTAACTTTGTTCGTAAACTTTTCAGGACACTACAGGCTTCTTCCAAGAAACATTGTCACGCATGAATGTTTCGCCAGAAATGGGGGATGAAAACCTAAATCAAAACAGTTTTTTGTGAAGAACTAATAGGATATGGATAAAGCTAGTTGTCTGATGTTGTAAGTTACGTAAATATCACACGTCTACAGGGGAACATTGAATGCTTGAAATGCATATCTTCTTCTGAGATGGAAAGTATATATACAAGACACGTTTGAGACCGACAATAGATTACAAAAGTGATCATGTACAATTTATCTCAAAAGCCAAGACTCTTTATAAAAGAAAAGGAAAAGCCTTTCTAAACTTACCCCTTTTTCTAATAACATGGCACGAAATTCTGTCATCCGATCTTCAAGGCTCATTGTTAACTTCTTTACTTCTGCATCTCGTTCTTTTTTCAATTCTTCATTTTCAACTTCACCTTCTTCATCTTCCTCTTTCGCATCCTTCGTTGCTGCTGATTTATCCTCGTCTTGTTCTTCAACCCTGTACCAAGACATGACAGACAATTACTGTTTTGATCAATTTTCAGTAACGAGTAAAGATGCCGCAGAAGCTTGTTCAATATCGGGGACTCCAGAGGGGGGCTTAAAACAGAGAGGAGCTTAACGAATAGGGGTCTTATTCAAAAGGTCAATGACAAGGCTATAAATGATAGAAGCTTGTTCAATATCGGGGACTCCAGAGGAGGGCTTAAATAAGAAAGGATCTTAACGAATAGGGGGCTTATTCAAAAAGTCAATGACAAGGCTATACATGATAGCTTTTTAAAGGGTTTGTTCAAGGTTAAAGCTTGAATTTGCAAAGAGCTAAACAATTTTAAAATAGCCTATTCAAATCGATGGCCCACACCTGCTGTGAACAATTGATAGCCACAGAAACAATGCTGTGTCTGAGTGTTTTCTTTGTTATATATATAGAGAAGCCCATTTACCATTGCACACTTCCATTAAGCCGTATACCTCCCATTTTCAAGAATCAAAATACAATTTTGGAAGTCAGCTACAAAAATGAATATTTAACTTGATTCAGCTAAATAAATGGACAACCTTTGGTGACCTCTTGCATTGGCTACTAAAGTGGGGGGGGG
>REGL01000511.1:63055-76174 GCA_004194395.1 Aurelia aurita complex sp. Pacific | reverse complement strand
CTGGTTTCAGTCATCATGCAAATTTGGTCTCCTGAAGGTCATAGCTCCATCGTTTTTCAACGGATTTTTACAGGGATGGTTGCAAACTTTAATTGAATATCTGAAGAGCAACATCACGCAAAATTTTGGCGAGAATCTTCTGTCGTTTTGTTACCATCTTCAAGCAAATGGGGCACAATTTTTTTGGGACACCCTGTATAGTGCTGCTTCATTTCAAGAAACTTGATGCTCTATCAGCACAATTCATTTCTGTATAAAATGTTCATTGAGCAAGAAAGTTTTTAAATATTTAAAGGGTTCGTTTCATCCAGCATGCCTTGCACGTGCAGTCTCTTGGTTGTCCTTTGTTGTCGCCATTTTCATGAGGTCCTGTGATTTTCCTAAGCTGCAATTGTAATTATTTCAGACCACAAGAGATTTGGACATCACAACTTTTGGATACTTAAAATTTACGAACATACAGTATCAAAGTCCAAAAGTTTTGCGTTCAATATAGTTCAAGCTATGGCAGTGGCGGACACTGAGGGGGCTAAGGGGTACGGTCACCTCTAATGTTGCCTAGAACAAAGATCTTTTAATTTCAAACAATAGAGATAAACAATGCCTTGCAACTGAAACATCAGCTTGGCCCCCCAATATTTGGCAAAATGTCTACACCACTAAGCAATGAGAAAGAAATGTTAACATCAAAGAGTAAAAAATACCCTGGCCATAAACATACCTCCGGTTTCCTTTCCACTTGGTCCAGCATTGATTATTTCATCAACCCTAGGGTCATTTTCCATCTCAACAGGCTTTTCCCAAATTGATGTCTTGGAAGTTGGGTTGAAAAAGAAATATTTTGTATCTTCCGTCCAAACAAGATGCCAACCAGTGCCAGGAATGATGTAACTTGCTACAGGTTTTCCAGGCTTTGCAGTTTCCTCTGTTTTCTTATCTTCCGTTTTGGCAGGCTTCTGGGAAGCTGTTTTGGGATCTTGAACTGGCTTGAACCCTGCGAAAGAAGTAAACGTATTGGTCCATAGACATTGTGCTGAACTTTCTAAGGGATCATCATGTCACATAAAGAAATCGGTGCTTGATCTCTTAGTTTTCATTTTCGGAACTTTCAAGTTACGTCCATTACCTCAGCTTCTTCTTGGTGGTAAACCCTCTCAAAATGGTCATGAAACACGACATCTTTTAGTTATTCTACGAAAGAACCTGGATCAAGCATTCTTTTCATACATTTCACATGCGACATTCAATCGAGGGGCGTTAGAGCTTCTACCAATATTGTGCACATTCGAAATTCTACAAAATGTAGCAAAATGTTTTTCGATTCTGATTCTTTTTAGAATTTAGCTAAAATGTCCATTAGGAGCAGTTTTGTTCAAACATCTGAACACAAAATCAACAAACATTGATTCCATGTTCTGCATGTTGGCAAACGAGCGAAAAACATGATGTTCTTGGTGAGGGTGTGCTCCAAATATAATATTGGTAGCTCTTGGTCTGCAACCCTGCAAATACTGGTCCAATTTACTCAAACAAGGACTCTACCTCTAAGTTGAAGCTTTGTAAGGTAGCATAAAGAGTGATGACTTCTATCACAGCTCTTCCACAGCAGCCGAATGTTAGGGACACCTGCATCATGCTTCAAATGTTGAAACGGGTTAGGAAAGGGGAAAGAATTGGACTAACTACCTGGTTTACTTTTTTGATTGCTTTTTGCATTTGGTTGATTGCTAGAAGGAGGAGAATCATCAGTTTCCATTTTAACACCGTCTATATCATCTTCAGATGCTTTTTTATCTTCATTTTTGCTATCTGCAGCTTTCTGGGCCTCTGCAGGAAAAACATAAAAAATAAATTAAGCAGTCTCTCTCTAAGGTGGAACACAGCTGTGGAAAATACCTATGGACAACGCTGGACAAAGCATGATATTTGACCATGAAAAAAATGATGTTGAGCATTTGACCACAGGGGTGGCACCAGGGGAGGGCTAGGGGGAAGCATTTAGCCCCCTTGTTGGAAGCATCTAGTCCCCCCTTGGGGGAGATTTTTGGGTTCTTGCCAGAGGAAATTTGGCAAAATGACATATGAAAACTGCATTTTTTCAGCCACTTTAGCCACCTGTTGGAAGCTCCAACTCCTCTGTCGGAAGATTTCTGGTGCCACCCCTGTTTGATCATAAAGGATTGAGTTCTACAATGGAATCAAAAGTGATTCTGTAGAAATTTCATCATTAAATGAGGTGCATCTTGGTCAAATGCCCCTTAACACCACTTGTTCCATAATCAACTGCTTTAAAATGATTTTTCTGATTCATTGCAGAGTCTTTTTAAGGTGTAGAAAACTTCATATATTTGAATTTAATGGCAAATTTTCATCCGATTGACCAGTGTTTGAAAAAATTCTGTGTGGTTCCAGTAAAAAGTTTAAAAGGCCATTTGTAAAGGGTCTGTTTCATTCAGCATGCCTTGCATGTGCTGTCCCTTGGTTGGCCTTTGTTGTCACCATTTCCATGGCCCATGAAAATGGCGATAACAAAGGCCAACCAAAAGATAGCAAGTGCAAGGCATGCTGAATGAAACAGACCTTTTANGGCCCTACTAAATTATGCTTCATCCAAAATCACTTTACCATCTGTTGTTTACTATTATTATTTTTCTTTTGCAACCACCTCTAAGGAGACCATTATGGAGATAAGGTCAACATGACCTTTTAATGCTATCCCTGCCACTACAATTAGGGGTGTTTTTAACGTATTATTTAATGAGCATGGTCATCGTATTTTATCTATTCTTTAGCTTTTTAAAACTTGTAAATTCTATTTATTTCTTGTAATTTTTTTTATTTTACATGGCAAATATTAACATACATACATACATATTGAACAGTAACAACAAAAAAAAGATTCAAATAATAAAAAATATGCGAAATAAGATTACCCTCTTCAGCCAGTAACTCTTTTGGTTTATCCCATGACGATTCCAATGTTTTTGAATTGTAAAAGTAAACACGACCATCAGGGAGGCGATGCTCTGTCCATTCACTTGTTGGCTTCTGGGGCTTCATGTCATTTGGCATGGGTAGTCCAGGAAAATGGGGAAGGGATACAGGAGGTATCATTAAACCTGGAGGAGGTTGGCCTGGAGGGAAACCAGGTGGATTCCTAGAAAGAATTAAATGATATCACAGACCTAAAACCAGCAGGTAGGAATACAAAAGTAGTGTAAGTTTGAGCTTTATCATGATATTTGGTAGAATCATGAAAATTACCTAAAGTTCCTCTAAAGCTAACCCATTTGAAAGAAAATAGGAAAAAACTATTGACACGTCAATTAATTTTCAAGATCAGAAGCAAGCCAGCATATAAATTTTCCATGCAATACTCTTTACAAGAAACTCAATTCTAAAATCACAAAACATTGAGAAAATGAAGTACAGGAAAACTACTTCTAAAACTGTTCATTTCATCTGGAGCTGTTTTATTTTGCATGAAAGAAACTTCAAAACTTTATTTGTTGTACTTTATTACTCAAGTACTCTTTGAGTAACATCTCAACAGAAGTGCGGTTTCATAAAACTGGCTAAGAAATGTTCAGGCAGACGCAGGAGAGATGCCATTGATTCATACAATGTGAATTCAAAGAACCTACTGTACTAAGGAAACACTATTAGGGATCCATCTCCAAATTTTTGTCATAACGGTGAATTTGAAGTTTTTTATGTGCAATATCACACAGACGTTTAATTGTTTTTTCAAAAATGAAAGCATAATTTTGAAGATAAATTATTTTACTTTACAGAGGAAAAAACCAAGCATTCATATCTTTTACAATTGCTTGGATATAAGTGGATTTTTAATGAGCCCTTTTTGGTGGTTTGGGTGAAGCCACCCAACAAACTGCAGAAAACAATGGAGAACAATGGACAAGTGTGGTGCTTATAGATTTGTTTCCATTTTGGCGACGGAGCCCCTTTAAGGAACAATCAGATATCGAAATCTGAAATTTTTACAAAAACTTTCAGTACTGGGTCAATTTCTTAGTCTCTTATAAAAACAACAATAATGTGCCTGTGCTTACCCTAACTGAGGAGGAAATCCATGTGGAGGCATACCAGGAGGACGGAAAAGTTGATTAGCCCCAGGTGGAATCATCATAGGTGGTGGGACACTTGGGAGTATTGGCATGCCTGGCACGTTTGTGTCGTTATCACGTGCACCATCTTGGAACTGACTTTTCCCTTTGTCTTCGGATTCATCATCGTTATCTTGTTGTTCTGATTTTTGATTTACAGCTGTATCATTCTCCAACATTCTTTCTCTGTCTGGATGAACCTAAATCAACGACACGAGAATTTTGATAGAAGACAAGAGGAATTATTTCTTGCAAAAACATTTGTTGCTTACAGGCTTCATTGACGCGCAAGAGCACTGCATACTTCTAAAAACAAAATGTCAAATAATACCTTTGGAGCAGCATCAGTTGACTCGGTGTTTTTCTCATCATTTCTAACATCTTGTTGCTCCTGTTGGGCATTTTGTTGGCTTTTGGGCATGTCTCCCGGGAGCGCTTGTTCTGGCTTCTGCCATCTGGTCTCCCTTGTCCTGGCATTGAAGTAGTAGATTTTTCCCTCCGCAGATCTTGCCTCTAGCCACATGTTTCCATCTTTGTCAACAATAGGAGGGGCTGGCACGGTTACATTTTGTGTTGGTGGGGGGACTGTAGGGGCATGGCCAAAAGGTGGTCTTGCTATCAGATGATGTCCAGGATCAAATGGTGGTCTCTGCATGAAAAGGAGGAATATGTCATTGAACAAATAGTTTTGCGTGCCTGCCTAGGGCATTGTACTGTGTGCTGAATTTATTTTGTGCCTGAGACATAGTCAGGAGCTTTGGCAAACTCCATTCAGACATGCGCATCGTTAAAAAATGTTTTACTGTTTCCTCACAATAAGTAAAGAAACAAATATACCTGAAAGCCTGGTGGTCTAGCAGGAAAAGGTTCCCTGAAAGGGGGATGAATGTTCTCCATTGGTGGACCTTGGTGATGGTGTCCATCAAATTCTGGATGAAAGCCATGATCAGGCCCATGGAATCTTGGTCTAAATTCTGGACCTCTGGGTGGCTGGTCTCCTCCAAAGGGGTGGTCTCTTTCAAAATGTGGCTCTCTGTCAAAATGTGGCTCTCTCTCAAAATTGGGCTCACTTTCAAAGTGGGGCTCTCTGTCAAAAGGCATCTGATGGAAAGGGGGTCTTGGAGGAGCAGGAGGTGGTCTTCTCTCCATCACCTACGACACAAATGTATGAATGATATCTTTTAGAGCTAAACCCAGATTGGAAGTTTGCAAAGTCCACAGCCCTGAAGCTATACGCCTGACTATCGTTTTAAAACAAANCATGGAATCTTGGTCTAAATTCTGGACCTCTGGGTGGCTGGTCTCCTCCAAAGGGGTGGTCTCTTTCAAAATGTGGCTCTCTGTCAAAATGTGGCTCTCTCTCAAAATTGGGCTCACTTTCAAAGTGGGGCTCTCTGTCAAAAGGCATCTGATGGAAAGGGGGTCTTGGAGGAGCAGGAGGTGGTCTTCTCTCCATCACCTACGACACAAATGTATGAATGATATCTTTTAGAGCTAAACCCAGATTGGAAGTTTGCAAAGTCCACAGCCCTGAAGCTATACGCCTGACTATCGTTTTAAAACAAAGACTATATTGTTCTTCCTTTGTTATAGACTTCAGATTGCACATTGAAGATCTTCCATGATTCAAATAAACATAAAAAAGCAGTCTGGAGCTATTACAATTAATGTGTTTAACTATTTATTTTCCTAAAATATTTTGTCTGAAAATTCAAAATGGAAGAACAATAGTCATGGGAGTTTCCATTGACTTTGTATTTAAAATATTTGCGGGCTAGTCTCTCTAGGCTATCACTGGATGTTGAAAGCTGTCTATGTAGGCATATCCCGCCGCTGCCTGATAACTCCCACCAGAATACCCTGTTCATCACTTGTTTCTAGCATTTTCGTTTCGTGCAAGCACTGTAGGCGAAAAAAAACCCACAAAGCTTTAGTAAATAATCCTCAAAGACATCATGATACTGTTTAATATGTCAGTGAGTAAATTAAAAGCATACCTGTTCGTTTAATGAAGCTTTTCTTTACAATTTTCGGCAACCTGTTCAAGTGCAGTTAGGCCGCCAAAGCTTTCTTTGGAAAGAAATCCACTGCACATTTTCTAGAACCCAGTCCTCAAATTAAATCGGGGTTCTTGGTCTTTGAATCTCGTTCCTAATCAGTCTATCTCGTTCCCACGTGAATCGCTGACCAACCAATCACATCACAGAACAAACACAACTGGAGCCAGCCGGGGAAAGCAAAAGTGCCAAAACTTTAAAAACTTTTCTAGTGCAAAAACTTGTCCTTTCATCATCGACGAAAGTGGTCTGCAGAGCAAGGACAAATTTTGTAAAACAAAAGATTATGGTTCTCAAAAAAATACAAAGTGATTTGCCTTCCTGAAGAATAGATTTCACTCCTCTGTGAGCACATTCAATCAAACAAAAATAAATAGAGAAAGCAAAACATTTTGGTCGGCTGCGTTGGAGGTGTGAAATCTATTCGCGAGGCTGCAAAATAGCTTTGTTTTAAACCGAACTGTACCCTTTGTTTTACAAAATTCACTCTTGTTGGTTACCCTGGGTGCCAGAGCCATAAATTTTACAATTGCTACATGAAGTATCTGGTTTAGTTTAGGCGCGTAAACNCTGTTCAAGTGCAGTTAGGCCGCCAAAGCTTTCTTTGGAAAGAAATCCACTGCACATTTTCTAGAACCCAGTCCTCAAATTAAATCGGGGTTCTTGGTCTTTGAATCTCGTTCCTAATCAGTTTTTCTCGTTCCCACGTGAATCGCTGACCAACCAATCACATCACAGAACAAACACAACTGGAGCCAGCCGGGGAAAGCAAAAGTGCCAAAACTTTAAAAACTTTTCTAGTGCAAAAACTTGTCCTTTCATCATCGACGAAAGTGGTCTGCAGAGCAAGGACAAATTTTGTAAAACAAAAGATTATGGTTCTCAAAAAATACAAAGTGATTTGCCTTCCTGAAGAATAGATTTCACACATCTGTGAGCACATTCAATCAAACAAAAATAAATAGAGAAAGCAAAACATTTTGGTCGGCTGCGTTGGAGGTGTGAAATCTATTCGCGAGGCTGCAAAATAGCTTTGTTTTTAGACCAAACTGTATCCTTTGTTTTATAAAATTTACTCTTGTTGGTTACCCTGGGTGCCAGAGCCAAAAATTTAGATTTACGAAAAAATAAAAAAGGAAATAATTTTTTTCCTTTTTTTTTCTTTTTAAATTTTTTTGGCTCTGGTACCCAGGGTATCTTGTTAGTATGGTAATCCGCCATACTTTTCCACCTTCTATATATAGAAATATTGTTCTGAAGCAATGTAAACGCTCTTTAACCGTAAAAATCTTGTAGCCGGACGGGTAGCCGGATCAAAACTGTACCGGTAAAATGTAAACGTCGCGCTTCTCATGTGCAAAGATTTTACAATTGCTACATGAAGTATCTAGTTTAGTTTAGGCGCGTAAACTCATGTATTTAAAAGCACTTGTGCGTTGAGTTCGGCACATGAGAAGTTAGACGTTTGAAACCAAGTCATGCTGATCCAAAGTAAGTTGCCACTCCTAATTCAGATGCCGTACCCAATTGATTCAAACGTCGACGTGTCCCTCATCTACTTAATTCTCGTCGAGTTAAGTTCAGCACATGAGAAGAGCGACGTTTGAACCAGGCCTTAGTTTGCACCAACAACAAGTAGAAGATTTGAAGAGACAAAACAAATGATTTTTATCCCCAATTTCATAACATACCCCACGATAAAGACATTTTATACAAGCGTCATGCAATTAAAATACTGATACATCAAGTACCAGATCAAATGTGTGCAAAAAAGTACCAAATTCAGAGACAACAGAAACCTATTTGAGCCTGATAGACCTAATCGGCTAAAGGTTGTTTTACCCNCCAATTGATTCAAACGTCGACGTGTCCCTCATCTACTTAATTCTCGTCGAGTTAAGTTCAGCACATGAGAAGAGCGACGTTTGAACCAGGCCTTAGTTTGCACCAACAACAAGTAGAAGATTTGAAGAGACAAAACAAATGATTTTTATCCCCAATTTCATAACATACCCCACGATAAAGACATTTTATACAAGCGTCATGCAATTAAAATACTGATACATCAAGTACCAGATCAAATGTGTGCAAAAAAGTACCAAATTCAGAGACAACAGAAACCTATTTGAGCCTGATAGACCTAATCGGCTAAAGGTTGTTTTACCCATTTCAAGTCATGTAACCATACTCTTGGGAAGTTTTAGTATTATGCTACGTTTTGGACTAATGGCACAACTTTGCATGGCACGAAATATGTTAAGAAATCAAAATATGTTTTATCAAGGGATTGATCACATGAATTGAAATGGGTGTAAACAAGCCTTAACCGATTTTGTCCATTTGACTCACATTACACAAAAGAGTCCTGAGAGAAAATTGTGACCATTGAACTTGGTATTATGAATTTTTAGACAGTTTCTTCTTTCTTGCAATGTTATACGATTAGTCTAAAGTCGGTCTCAAATTAGATGTCATGTGAAAATTCCGGGAATAAAG
The DNA here is from genome assembly GCA_004194395.1 of Aurelia aurita complex sp. Pacific. Taxonomy (NCBI): domain Eukaryota; kingdom Metazoa; phylum Cnidaria; class Scyphozoa; order Semaeostomeae; family Ulmaridae; genus Aurelia; species Aurelia aurita complex sp. Pacific. The sequence goes on along the minus strand of REGL01000511.1, from coordinate 67,494 downwards.
CAAATCGTGGAGTCTTTTATGAGCAACTTCGCGTTATCGCAAATCTCATGTGACATCTCATTTGAGACGGACTTTCAGGCCTAGTTTAAACATCATTATTTTAATGTCGAATTAAACTAAAACTTAGAAGTTTTTAGCAACATCTATCAAATACGACACGACAAAAAAAATGGTTAAACTGGGCCTAAGTTGTAATAGAATGAATGAAGCAGCTAGGCAGTGCAATATGTAAACACTTATTTAATGCATTAAGATCAGTCTACTTCAAAAAGGCGTTCACAGTTTCATCCTGTTAGGCCACCATGTTATCATCAACTTTGAGCGCGATGAAATCTCTGGGATGTTTGTCTGGACAATAGCTTACCGACTTTCCTTTGTAGAATCCACAATGTCTGTAGAATATAACCTTCTTTGTTGAGTTCCATCGGATTTTGAGGGTGTGCTCATGGCCAATCGCATGGGAAGTCACAACCTGCAAAATTGTACGTACATTTAAGACCACGATTTTTTCATTTTATCAATATTTATAGACGAAACTCCTTTCAGCCCTATTAGCAAATCATTTCAGAGAAAGAAAAAAAGAATAATTAGTAACACCTAAAATATGCTGCTCTACCAAGGGGTCGTGTTGGGGTCGTGTTTGGGTCTTGTAGATTCAAAAGATACTTTCTAAAACCTGTTTTTAAAACGAGCGATTGATTCTTGTTCTCGAATGTTGTCCGGGATATCATTCCAATTTTTGACACCAGAGAAGTAGAAACATCGCTTTGCATATTCTAACCTAACTTTGGGAATTTGCAGATCTCCATGATCCCTGGTTCTATACTCTGAAATCATGGATCATTCAGTGATCTTAAGGCGAAGACTTTCGGGACAAAGGTCATGCAGAATCCTATATGTCATGACTCCTTTGTCAAAAGAGAGCAAGGACTGTACATTGAGCCAGTTACAATTCCAACCGTCCTTATACTTGGCGTCCACTATTAGCTTCTTTGCCCTTGTCTGTAATCGTTGCAGTTGGGATTGCTTGGTGTAGGAAAGAGTACTCCAAACAATGTCGCCATAGCGAAGGAGGCTTTCAAAGAGAGCTTTGTAGACTTGGTCAAGTTTCATTTGCGGAATGATGATTTTCAGCTTTCTCAGGGAACTACACTGAATTACACGGTACCAGTACAACTAGGGATTTGCAACAAACGTGTAGCGGATCAGTCTCACGTTTACACTATTCCTGCGAATCAGCAACATCTTTGTTCCTTCTGCCTATACCGGGTGAGTCAAAAAAAGTTTACACGTTTGACGGGCTGTGGAATAAAAAGTATGTGTCTGATATTCAAAATTAAAATTTCATCTATCAGTCAAAGGTTAACTTAGATAAAAAAAACTTTGCTTGGTAAAATCACTTATCTTTACGACCCAAAAATTAGAAAAATGCCTGTGGGGGGTTTGTACGGGAATCGAGAATTCCACATTCCATTCTGGCCCATGATTTATTTAATTTCTCATCTAAGTTAACCTTTGTCTGAGAGATTAACATCTTAGTTTTTAGTATCGGCCACATACTTTCTATTCCACATCCCGCCAAACGTGTAAACTTTTTTTTCTCATCCTGTAGAATCATTTCCTACCGGTAGAATTCCAGATTTTCTACCGATAGGCTTCTGCATTTTCTACCGATAGGATTCTGGTATGATAATGATTCAAGATTTCTAAAAATTAAACCATAATTTCAGTATTTCCATCAAACCTTTTCTGACCATCGCTGGAAGAACGATACTCTAGTCAGCCGTGGATTAAGCTCGGTACAGGACAATACATTAACTGATTATGAAAAAGAGGCTCACCGTCAATTCTCTGCCTCCTTTCAGCTGAGACATCTCTTTGGGAGTGAGGTTAATGGTATGAGTATGCTGAGCACCTAAAAAAGCAAAAGTAAAAGATGACAATTGCAGTAAATACTAAACAGCCAAATGACAACCCAATAGATACTCTCAAGGATTAAATAAAAGCAGTCTGTCACACATCTGACTGGCTGCAATAAAACCAGAGCTCAACACAGCGGATGTCCTTGCGAATCTGTTTATTTGGAACAAAGGAGGGCTAATCGTTCTCACTTTCTACGGTGGTAGAAAGTCAGTAGGATCAGCTGTTATTCAATTCTCCTATTCTTTATATTGTCATTATCATCCAATCAGATACGTGGCAGACTGCCTTTAAACTGTGCAAGTACAGTGTCAACGTAGTCATAAACTTTGTCAAACTTTCAAACCTACAGGCTAACAAACGCTCATAGCTTCCTCGTTCTTTCCTCTCTCTGTTTGTTTGTTTACTTTTTCCTGTTTCTAGGGCATGCATAGAATAGGTGCTACCAACAAAACAGATTTCATAACACAATAACTTCAGTTGCTTTTGATTGACTTAAGAATTCAAAGCGATTGGCAATAGACCTTTTAGCTATTCTACAAAAGAACCTGGATCGAGCGTTATTTTTATACATTTTGATATGCGACGTTCGATCGAGTGGCTTTAAAGCTTCTATCACTGTAGATCACTTCTATCGCTTCTACAAAATGTAGTAAAATGTTGTTCGATTCTGATTCCTTTCAGAATAGCTAAAAGGTCTATTGTAGACAAAGGGAATTCTCTCAACCAGTAATTCGAAACAAACAAACAAATAGCCGCAAAAGTTTCCCTGAAACCAATAGGGAAGGCTTTCGTCTCGTGCACTTGAAAGGTGGTTTCAAGAGACTTCATGACTATAACGAGAGAAGAAGGATAAATCTAAAGATCAGTTTCGTCGGATATTGTTTAATTGATTCAGGAGCTGAGTAGCAATTGTTACATTAAAACACTAATACACGAAAATTGCAATGCATTCTGTTCGGCTTCTGAATCAAAGAAACAAAATCCGCCAGACAGATCTCTAGATTTATCCTTCTCATTTCGTTATAAACGCCTGCCTTCTCGTAAGTACCACGTTTCGTGTGCACAAGGCGACAGTTCGCTCTCTTGGCTTTAGGGCAACTTGATCCGTTTTGAATTATTGGTTGAGAGAATTTCCTTTGACTGCCGTAGCTAACCGCTTTGAATTGCGAGGTCAATCAAAAATACTGATGCTATTGTCATACAAAATATGTCCTTGTTGCGTTGGTGCTACCACCTTTCCTCGAGACAAAACAAAAAGGAAGCAAGAGAACTAATAGCAAATTCACCTCTTCCAGACGGAGACATCTGCCATTCGGAATTCTGTGCAGTTCCAGTATTACCATCCCATAACATCGCTTTATGGGCTTCTGGGTTCATCAAGATCTCTTTAATAGCGTTGAGTTCCTTCCAGACAGCACTACCTTCTCCGTGTATCGGCATGATTGGGTATCGGGTTCGAAGTACACCAACTCCTGGGATGTTTGGTAAGAATATACGTACACCTGATGACATCACCTTTACTTTTGAATTTCCCTGAAATTTGAGGAGGAAGAGTCATTTTCAAAGAGGTGCATCTTTGCAAGACTTTTACCCTGGGTACAAGAGCCAAGAAAAAATGATAAAAAGAAAAATTTCCTTCCTTTCCTTCATTTTTGAGGCTCTGGTACCCAGGGCACAAGAAATTAATTGCGCGAAGGAAGCTTTAGGCAATTTGCCATTATCCCAGAGAGAGCAGTTTTGGCACCATCATCATGAAAAGGAAATAAAGATTTTCGAAGACTACTTTTGCAAACTTGTTTCTAAGTTGTTCAAGGCTCGGTTCAAGGGAGGGAGCTAAATATCATAACAAGATTTGGAGCCATGGTAAAGACTTACATTGTCCACCATCTTTCATTCAACAACACCGCAGTTGTTAAAAATCAACATCATAAAGATTTGAAGCTGTCTAGGGAAACTTATTCTTAGCAAACGAATGCTTGCTAGTCTTGAAAGTTCAAATCTTCCTTTTCAACCAGTAATCTGCCTTAGCTTTGTTGTTTTGTTGTCTGTTTTGTGTAATGTATCTTTAATTTTGTCGTTTTTGATTACAAAGTCCAACTTTGTAATCTAAGAAGGGGCTTCGATGTAAGTCAGTCAGTAAGAAAGAAAGAAAGTAACCCACTTCCGTCACGCTCGTTATAGCGATTGATTAACGTTTTATCTCTGCTAATTGGCACTGAAATAAAGAAAGCGCACAGAAAGCGCACACAAGACATAAGATTTCCGCGATCCTATAGCAAAATTTGACGTCGGCTTATTTCATGTTAGACAGATTTGACACCATAAGATGGACAAATCACCAAGATGTTTACCCTGACACAATAACAAATCTAACCAGAATTGGCACGTTCTTGACCTCATTAGTAGCTTAATTATGTTAAAACAATCGTTTTCTAGAACGAACGCATCATTAGCCACTTATTGATAGTGCTCATTATGCAAATAAGTCAACTTTAGAGGATGATGTAACCGGCGGC
>REGL01000511.1:35663-48142 GCA_004194395.1 Aurelia aurita complex sp. Pacific | reverse complement strand
GGATTGCGAAATAAGGCGATTTTAGTTACTGAACAATTTGCTGAGTCATACCACAAATAAATGTAAAATATGTTTCACAGCTGATGTTGTTGTTGTTGTCGATGTTTTTACAGTCGGAAAATATCGGCCCCGCTAACAACGGGCAAACGGAAGCAAATTCGTAAAAAGTTCTTCAGTTGTGAAAGAACCAAAGCATTCAATAGGGTATGCTGATCGTTCGTTTCTTTGCGATCGTTCTTGAAAAATTCCAGCAGAATTTCAAACTCCAAATTTCAGGGCTCTGGAAACACCTTTCTACAAAAATTTCTTCAGAGGGTCTGCACAAAACAAGACATCAAAAAAATGGAAGGATGCAGGCTTCCCGAATAAAGTACTGCGCAAAAATGCCAGGCCATTTCTATGTACCAGGTCTTGACTCTGCCAAGGCGCTATTGCAGAACAGGCAATGAATATGTTCGCACAAAAATATTAAAATATGAGACCGTACCTTTAAAATCAAGACGCAGTTGCAAGCTCTTGTTCTTCAATCTGTTCTTTTGATACTCTCTAGCGAGCGTCAAGATTTGACTTAATTTGATTTCTGAATCTCTGCATTTATATCTTTTTGTTGTACGTGAGCGGATTAACGTGGGAAGCATTGTCAAGGTAATACATGACATGTTTTCTTTCCTTCGACCTTGACTTCGGAACAACACCCTCATTCTTCCAGGATGTCAGAGGCTATTATTCATTTTAAGCCAGGTCTTGTTCAACCAATCAGGAATTAATAATTCCGGGGATGAATAATAAACAACAATATCACTTCCATGAAAGGTAAATAACTCAAAGTATGAACAATAATTGCGTAACATGCGGGAAACCATCTTTTCATTCCTTCTTCACAACTCACAAGTATAAACAAGACATTCGGTTCGCCTTCGCACTCTCAAAGAGTGTTGATTTACTTAGCAGTTTTCTGATTACGTCTTCAAAATTCATGATTCAGTCCCGCATAAACCTCTCAACAACCTCCAGAGGACTGCATAGACAATGGCAGCAGCTCACTGCCCTTTCAAGGGTAATCAAAGTTTGCAGAAGAACGCCCATGTCTTTGCAAAAAGGCGCCCCCAACTTGTCCCAAACGAATAAGATTTTGTGGATGTTTGGTTGAGATATCCCAGTCCACAAACCACTAAACTCTGTAAGTTTGGTTTGCAGGGTTTTGGTTTGCATTTACGTAATCAAAACCATCAAAACGAATGATCAAGTAAAAAATCAATGAGATTTATTGCTGCGCACAGCCCAGCATAATAGGTTACCAATTTTTGAAAAGGTTTGTGTTAATTCTATAACCCATTTGTTTGGACCAAAAGTGGCTTGAAAGAAATGTAGTTACTTCGCTTTAAACACAAATGACGGATATATAGCGTCTAGTTTAAAAATAGAACAAAAGAACGCCACATTTGTCCATTTGTCCAATTGTTTTGATCTCTTGAGATCATCAAATACAATAGAATACAATGGATTATGTTTAGATTGCCCAGGCCCCAAACTTGAATTGCCTTATATCTCCGTCGTTTGTCTTTACTTCTAACGTTGGACTTTCTGAAATCTTCAATATATTCAGAATTAAGTTCTTTTTTAAGAATCCAAGAGAGATTTTCAAACAACTTTAAACCAATGTAATTTCTAACCTATTTGACGAAACATGAAATAAGTTTCAAGAAAGCCATAGCATATGAATACAATGTGATATCAAGCTAAAGGCTATCGTTCTAATTTCTGGGACTTGACGATGAATGCTTTTACCAAACAAAATTTTCATACCTAAATTAGCCTTTGACTGATAGATTAACATCTCATTTTTGACTATCGTCCACATACTTTTTATTCTACAGCCCACTAAATACTTTAACTTTTTTGACTCAAAATCACATGGTGCATTTGTTTCTATTTTACAGATTTGCCAGAATGACACGTTAGACAGTGCAGGATGTCTTTTCTTGCCAATCAAGGAGAATCGACCATAAAACGTGGCCAGAGCAACTCTATGTTGATGCATGCTAAATATGTCGGTTGATTCTCTTTAAGAAGTTGGTAATGATGAACTAGGGACAGAACAAGAAAGCTTAAGTGTCAACAATTCTTACCTTTGCTCTCGTGCAAACAGAACTTGATGCCAATTCTTTACTGTCTCCTTGAAGCACAATGCTATCTCTTGGCGGCTAACGGCAAAGATGTTTCTTGAAACACGCATCCACGAACACGATCAACACTTCTTATGCTGGATCGTGCAAACGTCCTTCTAGCTGCTCTGCAACACCTAGAATGACAGACAAAGCAATCAGCGATATAAATATACGCTGTATAACAGTTGAACAAACAAGAAACGGGGGGAGGTGAATTGCGGATTTTAGCGCAAAATGCTGACTGTCCTGACTGCAAAGTGGGAGAATAACACCACTGCGCCAGCACCACAACACCTTCAAACCACACGAGGCCGTTGAATAGAAAATACTTCTGTGACGTTTAGAATAGCATCCACATGTAAATTCAACTATTGAGAGAAGCTTTGAGGTTTCTAAAATCTCTCATCTATGATTTTAAAGAGAACGCGCAGTGGTAAATAGGCTTGTCTATAAATAGAATGAAGAAAACACTCAGGCACAGCATTGTTTCTTTGGCTATCAATAGTTCACTGCGCGTGTGCGACACCAGTTTAATTTAAATCGGATATTAGATGCAAGCTCTTAACCCTGCACAAACCCCGTAATCTAAACAGTATTCTGATACCACTGCGTATTCTGATACTGTTTAAATCACGGGGTTTGTGCAAGGTTAAAAGCTTGCATTTGCAGAGAGCAAAATTTCTAAAATATCCGATTCAAATTAAATTGATGTTGCCCACGCGCCGTGAACAATGGATAGCCAAAGAAACAATGCAGAAAGATTGTAAGCAATTGCACGAAGAAGATGCCTGGGTGTTGCTTGTCACAGATCTGAAGTAAGGTGCTCCTAGCAGCAAGAGTGAATTTTGTGAAACAAAGGATTTGGCTCCCTGACAAGACAGACGGCTCTGAAGGATAGATTTAATGCTTTTGCATGAACTCGATCAGATGAAAACAAACAGAAACAGCAAAATGTACAAGTCAACTACGATGAAGGTGTGCAATCAAGTCTTCAGGCGGTGAAATCGCTTATCTTGCTCAGACCTGTATCTTTTGCTTTACTTTTATATCCCCCGTTTTATCAAAGCTAGTCATCAAAAGTTTCATTAAAGTCCCCATGGGAACACAAAGAAGATTCATTTCCATTTGAAAATCAAACATCGCAGAACGAATAAACATGATATCGAATTAATCAGCTGTTTTTGAAGAAATAAATATTAATTGAACCTGATGAGACAAAAAAATCTGGGAGTGTTGTCAGAAGCAGGGATTACATTCATATATGCAAATGAAGTGTTGGTCGACGTCTTGGAAACAGATGCGTTGATCTCAAAAATGTTATCTTAACAGAGTTCAATGTTATTTTACTTTAGTTAGACAACAGTGTGAACTAAATTCACAGCTTGATGTGAGAAAATCACGAATAAACGCCTTGTAGAACAGTTGTAGTTACCATGACTACATTGATGCTCAACCTTGCCATGTTCTTGTATCGTAAAAAAGAAATGTAATACCTGGAAATTGGAATATTTAAATGTTCAGCGATGGTAATACTGATATTTTTTAGCATTCATAGTGTGTAAGTTTGTAAATAATATCTGTAAGGATAAACAAGGATAAATAATATTACAATAGGATCCCCTACTTTTGATTGGCACACAAGTACAAAGTGATTAGCGATTGCAGACAAAGGGGATTCTATGCCCGGTTGGTCAATTCATAAACCAAACCAAAGCAAGCTGTAAAAGTTGCTTTGAAACCCATGTAGCTAGCTCATTCGTTCTGCATTCCAGAAATGTTTTTAAAGAGCAAAAATTAGCATAAGTCCAAAGGAGAAGGATGTATCTAAACTTCTGCCGCAGGCATTTTATTTGTTTAGTTCAGAAGCCGATGGGGAGATGATTCAATCCTTGCATTTTTGGGTGTAATTAAAGCAGTTACTGCTCAGCGTCTGAATCAACTAAAAAATGCCCGAGTATGTTTACATACATCCTTCTTCTTTCAATGGATGCTCATGCTTGCTCTTAAAAACCATTTTTGGAATGCACAACGAGCGAGTTAGCTACCTGGGTTTTTGCATAGAGTCTGGAATCGCTAATTAGCTAGTCGCTTTGTACTTAGGTGTAAATCAAAAGCAGCTGATTCCAACTGGGTGACTGAAAACAGTTTAAGCGTTTGGTGGGCTGTGGAATCAAAAGTGCGTGGCTGATATTCAAAACTAAAATTTCAACCTGTCAGTCAAAGACTAATTTAGATGTAAAAATTTTGTTTGGTAAAAACGCTCATCATTTAGACCAAGAAATTTGAAAAAGCTGGTGAGGGTTTGTATGGGAACGAGAATTCCAGGTTCAATTCTGGTCAATGATCTAATTGCCATAGAAATTTCAATTCAATCAAAATTGCCAGTGTTATATATAGAATCTACTTGGTCTTTATGTCGTCATCAAAGACACTGCGTCATCTGGGAACTTTTGCTTATTTCTGTCATTAGTTTCTCATTTAAACCGAACCCGTTTCGAGTTTCCAACAGCAGCCTCTTGATATTGCATTAAAGTTATTTGGGGATTATTGACAAATATTTTAGTGCCGAAAGACCACTAAAGCCAATCTTTTACAAAATTAGTTTCTAGTATATATGTTTCTTTCTTTTTTACTCCATTATAACAATTTACAAGACATGTTAGCTACTGATTATAATACCTACACCAAGATAAAATGAGAGAAGTTTATGTGTGTAAAGCATTTGAATCGAATGAAATCCATTAAATTTCTAATACAGAATTCTTAAGGCAACTTTAAAATACATATATGCAACACAACGCTTTGAATAAATGATGCTACTAAAATCTAGCTACTGCAACCTGCAAGGGGGATTTAGTTTTATTGTAGAGTAGTTACGTGTATTGTTTGGTTTTCTTTCATTGTTTCGTATCTATTAGTAGTTTTTAACTTTATTTAATGACCGCAGGGTAGACACAGCCCTTGCTCCCCCTGGTATCGATTTAGTGGTATAGTAGAGTAATTTTGTAAGTAGTGTATCTAGTAATACATCATTGTAACTTTTTATTGGATTATATAACAAAATTCATTAATCCACAAAAAACAAAAGAAATGATCGCAATGCATGTCGGTTGCACAAGAGCCTTTAAGTGGTAGCGCAGCATTGGAGTATTGCAGGAGCGACATGTCAAACAAGTCTAGTTTTTCAAAACGCTGAAACTTTGGATTTATTCCAAGATAGGTTTGCCAAAGATTTGTCAACATGCACAGTTCTGCATGGAAAAGCAATCCTGTCACTGAGAAAGGTGAGAATAAGGAAAGCAACGCAAATTGCATCGGAAGAGGAAGAAAATGATACAAAACGGGAAAATATTTACTTACTGCTGACGTGATCCGTAGATAAAATACGCCATGACAAACTTCAAGTCCCGTTGGGTCAACTCTAGGGGTCCAAGCAAGCGTAACCATGCTTGTCTGGCGATCTTTCAAGTTGACCCTTTCTCCGATTTTGGTTGAAAACATTAACCCCTATTTCGGGCTCTTCTCCGACAAATCTGGAAAATTATGTTCCTTTTTCCACTATTTCTCTGACAATATACAAGATAGGAAAGGGTTTTCAGAGAAGGAAGAATTATTTAAAGATACTGACCACGAGAAGTCTACCATGCCACTCAAAATTTGTCTCACTAACCTAATCAATGAGTGATGACCAAAAATATTGATAACAAACCAAAAGGGCAAACTTGTTTGACGTATTTCTACGAGGAAGTAAAAATTGTTGATCTTCCACTTACCAAAATTAAATGTCATTGCTTCCATCAATCCTGTCATTTTGTATTGGCTAAAATTGCCTCTGGTCCTTTCACTACGTAAGTGTGGCACAGTTTTTGTCGCAGGCTGAAAGGAAACTTGTGAAGAAGCACGTTTCTCTAGGCCATCTCTGTGCTGTAAGGTGACCTAACAATGAAAGAGAATGAGTATGAAGAGAGTAAAGTAAAGCATGAGTCACACAATTTCGAAAATGATTCACTTCTTGAAAATCAATGGGAATGGGGTCCAAAGAAAATTATTTGAACGTTAGTTGAAACATGTGGACGTGATTTGACCCATCAATGAGTAGCTTCACAGCTTACTTCTTTCNTCCATCAATCCTGTCATTTTGTATTGGCTAAAATTGCCTCTGGTCCTTTCACTACGTAAGTGTGGCACAGTTTTTGTCGCAGGCTGAAAGGAAACTTGTGAAGAAGCACGTTTCTCTAGGCCATCTCTGTGCTGTAAGGTGACCTAACAATGAAAGAGAATGAGTATGAAGAGAGTAAAGTAAAGCATGAGTCACACAATTTCGAAAATGATTCACTTCTTGAAAATCAATGGGAATGGGGTCCAAAGAAAATTATTTGAACGTTAGTTGAAACATGTGGACGTGATTTGACCCATCAATGAGTAGCTTCACAGCTTACTTCTTTCCTTGGTGGGACGGTTATCAGGCCAATCAATGACGCTCAGAAAGGGTTTTTGGAAGTAAGGAGACCAGAACTTGAAAACAAGCTTGGCGCAAAGCAGCATGACCATGTAAAGTTCTAAGCTATCGGTGGTTTTGCTTGGAAATTGTTTCTGAATAAACTTGAAAGAGAATTGGAAATTTTATAATTTTTCACGTGGACTAAATATTGAATCGACAAGAAAGCAGTTGTTCGCAATTGTCGAACAACGTTAGTGCAACACGAGATACTTCAAGGAAACAGAGAGGCAGGAACCGGGCTCCAAAGATGTTGCGATTATAACAGTGACCTTTTTGAGTTTTTGTTGCAGTTGCCCCTTTAGCTTGATGAAAAAGTGCACTTGAAGTGTCGTGCCCCCCCCCCAAGTTTAAGATGATTCCTACGGACCTGGAAGGAGACTGTAGGAATGACTGTGTAGGACTGTAGGAGACTGACTGCAGACTGGAAGGAGACTGACTTCGATCTGAGTTGGTTGAACATTTTACGTAGCGTTAACTCTGAATTTTTACGGAATTCCATAACTCAAAATGCACTCTGAATGTACTTACTTGTTTCTTATAATTTGATTACAATGTAAAGCACAGGAAACTCTTTTCAAGCTGAGATTTCATTCCAACATTTTGCTAGGCAACGTCCCACTAAGAGGATACATGTTTCACAGTTGTTTATCTCAAACAGTTTCAATGTTTCATTCAGTATCAATAAACAGTATCAATTTATCAACGAATAACACAGGCTTCTCTTTTCTCTTGTGAAATGCAAGGAAGTATTCTCTGTAACAATACCTTAAAACCATCACCCTAAGAAAAGGACTTTGTGGCTGCATGGCGTGAAACAAAGGTGTCAAAGGTACAAACCGACCTGTTTTGTGGATCAACTCTGAAGTAAGTTCGAGCATATTTTTATTGACGTCATTAGAAAGGTCTTTATCTTTATCGCCATATAACAAAAGTTACACAAGTATCAAAATCAGAAAATTTGGATGTACATCGAAATCACTGAAGCTTGTCTCATTCTCATTGCTCTGTATTGTCTTATTTACCCAATCAACGTCACGAAAGTTTTGCTTCTTAACCTTCAGGCTTCAGTTTTGATTTCTCCTTCAAGTTTCAAAGGAACCGACGAGTAGGCATTGATACGTTTCCTTTTTGCTTTCAACAACAATGCTTCGTCTTATACCAGATTCATGTGTGGGTCGAATTGAATGTCAAGTAGAACAGACATTTTAGTGTCTGGCAAAACTTCACAAGGCCTTCCTATTGCCACGCATCGGATCAACGACAAAGGGATCCACGCATTTCAGATTACGTGGAGAAAACTCAAGGATACCCTCGATTGACACACGGTCCCTTTTGATGACAAAGTCCCAATGCATTGTTGTTTAAACTTATTGGATGCCGAAGATCACAAAATAGTGGGTGGTGAAAAAGAGCTCAAGGCAAATCAAAATATCAAAGGACAACATAAACACTCATTCGTTTCTTATAAGAAATGGGTTGTAAGAAAATGGTGTAGGTTTCTCCAGATAATCAGGAATTTCTAATGAGTATATAACTAAATAAATGAACTATACGCATTTTGATAGGAGCTGAATTTGTGTTTAATTCAATTGATATCAAAGTGCTTATATTTGAATTCATCTAGAGTTGTGTATCTGTACAATTGCACTGCACGCAACATGAGGAAATATTTGCTCCATCAGAAGGGACCAGAGGTCAATTCGAAGTTAAGAAATTGTTGCTTTTCTAGATCAATTCGTTTTTCGTTACAGTATGATTTACAAAAAAAAATCAAAAACAAGAATAATACCAAACCAAATAATAGCTACCAAAAGGTATGGTTTTCATTCTTAATTGAGCTTTTTTCATGTAAATTTTAATTTTTTTTTTATAAAAAATATATTCCAAATAAAATTTTACAATACACATTACGAACTACATTACTTACAAAATTACTCTACAATACTACTAGGATGATCAACCCCAGGGGTTCTATGGTAAACTATGCATATTCAAATTAACAAAAAATGAAAAGCAATTAAATGAAAAATTCAAAAAGCCCTACTACAAAGGTGTTGTGGCCCAGTAATGCAAACTACAATAATGCATGTAGACGATGTGGTAAACATAAAGAAAATATAGAGCATCTATGGGAATGCAAGAAATTTGACATGAAAAATGTAGCAAAGATCAACTTCTTTTTGTCTTCTTTTTTTTTAGAAAGAACACCTTCTTTTCTAAATTTCTAGTCATCTACAATGCGTGCCAAATGTCTTGGAACACCTTCGCTATTTTTGCCTTATTTTGCGATTTCCCACTCTCCCCCTCAGAGCAATGTTGTTCTGTGAGGGAATGTTTAAACCTAATCGCTTTGGTCAGATCTGACTTTCTGCAGGCATTGTAGCCATCTGAAAAGTATCGATGAAACGTCTTTTCGTTCAACCGGCGTTTAACACAATCAAGTATTGCACATAACATGAATTTCTGAAAAACTCAAAAAGCCCTGCTACAAAGGTGTTGTGGCCCAGTGATGCAATCCTCTGACTTTGCAGCCAGAACAGTTCGATCCCAGTAGGATCCCCACCATTTGAGTGTCATAGCAAGGGGTCGCGGACTCGATTACGTCTCCACTTCTGTGATCCCAGCGTTTGGCGCTATTAATCTCCCTATCTGCTAAAAACCACAACCTCACCTTCACCTTCACAAAGTTCATTAGATAAAGCGAGGATGCATCAATGTACAGTGTTTGATCATGTCCTGATTTTGGTTTCGTTCCGGGAATAAACAACAGGGCAAGTTTGACAAGTACTCATTGATTTATTTGGCTTTTTTCTAAATGAATGAAGATTAAAATTGGCCCACTCCAGGAGCTCGAAAAAATCTATTTTTCACAAATATTGACAGAAGGAAGGGTGGAAAATACACGGAAGTTTGTTCTAAATGAAATTTTAGTAATCAGGCCCACACCCAAAGTATGTCTAGTTTCTGTTCTAATTTTTCTGAGTTAAAAACCCGGGGGGGGGGGTACTAACTTGACTAGGGAAGTAACGGGGGTGTGCGGAAAGCCTCTCCACACCCTGCACCCTATCGCATAAAAAATAGGCCAAAAGTATACCCTGTCCCACAAAAATGTTGCCTCTCAAATACAGTGTAGAACGCAATTTTTGCTTGTGATGCCCTGTCGCATAATTTTGTTACCTGTTATAATACCCTGTCGCATAATTTTCGCTAGAAAAGGACACCCTGTCGCATAATTTTTACCGCAAAAGGACACCCTATAGAGCGGCTCATCCCGTTAGGTCAAGTATGGGAGTACCCCCCCCCCCGGGGTAAAAACATGATCTGAACAGAATATCGTGCTTTTTCCTTATTAGGGAGCCTGCTCTTTTTTGCTCTTTCTTGAGAATTTAATCCGACATTCTGATTGCGTTTGAAGCAAAAATTGCAAAAACAACTATTAATAGGGTGAAACAGAAAATATTTAAATCTTCCATTCAATTCGGTACTTTGTTGCGATTTCATGGAATCGTTTCCTGGGAAAATGAAATAACTTTGCAAAGTGCCCAAGACAACACATTATTTAATTCGATCAAATTATTAGAAAACACTTTTGGCATTTTTTTTTCAAACAAGAAAGTGAGTGAATAAATCATTAAAAATCTAAAAAATGTTGCAAACTCCTTTTCTACGTGCAGTGACATGTTACTCACTGCATTCGACTTCACCTTGGCAAATTCAACTTTCCGGACACTCATTTTCCCTTTCAGTTTTTTGTTCGGATATTCCGTAAAATCTTTTTTTGGAATATTAATAAGCAACAATAAAGCTATTCATTGCTCCTCAAGAACTTTTTTCAAATCATGGAGTTGTTTCCCCGGAAATGTAGGAATGGAAGCCAGTGGGTCGGCGGTTTCTCTTTGCAATGTTTTGTAGCGGCGTGCTTCACTAAAAGGTCGTTACGTAAGCGACCCATTGCGGGCGTTTAGACATTCAACCATTGTGAGTGAAAGCAGAAATTGTTATAAATTGGGATGCTTCAAAGCGGACCTTCAAAACAGAGAACAACACGAGGAAGAAGGTCACCAGCAAGTGGGTTACAAGCAAATAGGTCAACTGCAGAACCAACCAGAGCAATTCACAGACGAACGATTCCACATCACAGAGAACTCCTTCAACGACAGACATCTTCACTTCAACAACTTCAAGGCATAAAACTTTGTAAGTAACTATATTTTGCAGTTTGCTTCGCAGGAATTCGTGCATTCTGTGCATCTCGTTTTGCACTGATTGGCACCAAACGTCTGCTGTACATTAAGTGTTTAAAATGATGTTAGATCTTGAGCTTGGCTAAGGAAACATAACAAAAAACTGCTGACAGCAGGAATGGAAAGAAGGAATGCTTTCTTCGCGAACTTTCTGAAAGAAGGAAATTGAGGAAGGAGAAAGATGGTGCTTGGGGAATGGAAGCAGAATCAAGGATGTTTTTATGAACCTATCAAAGTCATCATTGGGCTATGATTTAATTTCATATCGAGCCAAATGAATCCAAATTTTATCTCAAAATATTTCCAAAACGAAAGGATAACCTTGGTCGCCAGCACCTAAAAACAATAAAAATCTGACTTGCAGTTAATTGAAACGAAACGCCTGAAACCTAAAGAGTTATTATTTTTGTTCACAAATTGCAAATGAAAACTTAATAACATTTTTCTTTGGGTGAATTATAGCGAATTTTTCGCGGAATTTTTGGTGACCAAATGAGAATATTCATACTGTTTGAAAACATTCGCAAATGTTCGAAAAGGATGTCAAATGAATATTCAAAGAAATGGTTGCAGTTTACAACTCGTACCTCAAGTCACACATTTTCAAAGAGTTTCAAATGAAACAAAGTCTTTCCGCTTTTTTTAATTAGGCATCTCCAAAGTAACGATATCATGAGAAATAAGCATCACTGCAAGCGAAAATAGACAGAAGAATGCCATTAAAACTTCCGAATTCAATAATAATCTTTGCTGTATGCAATATGCAAAATGGCATCAGGCGAGAGAAGTGTCTGATTTTCTGAAGACAAAGGGGGCCACATTGGGTGGTGAGATGCGGGGGAGTTATGATAATATTGTAGCGCTGCGATGACGCTATTTGGTCTATGATCAAAGGAAGGAAAAGGAGGCCAGACTTGAATCGATAGAAAAGCAAACTAAAGCCAAATTCTGCTATCATTTTGTTTCAACTTCTTGCAGTGTGGATTCATGTTTCGGTTTTGACTTTGACTAAATTTAATTTTCAGACAGTCTGAAATTGCATCGTTCCCGCAAAGGATAATGGATTCCTTAAATTGATGCAAGTTATTAGTTTCATAAATTGTAATTGTTGTAATGTAACTCCAAAGTGTAATTGTACGCTGAGAAATTATTGCATCAAGGATAATCTTTGTAAGGTTGGTGGAGGATTAGTTTTGGATTCCCATGAACTCTGCTCCAATTTCTTCGTCAAGGTAAAATTCCACAAGCTTCCTGATTGAGTCCAGAACAAGTAGGGAACTTCAAATTAAATTTAAAATATTCAACAGAAAAGTAATGTTTACCTTTTATGCAGAGGCCTAGTGTGCTATAATCTGATATGCAGCTTGTTTCCAACATCTTGTGAGCGACAGATTGACCTATAAAATCAAAAAGACAAGGTCACTTTAACTTGTACAAGAGAATTGATCGACGTCGATCAAAACTGACAAAAAAATTACGAAAAAGAGTTCCATTGTCTTGTTCCCTCGTTAGTTTACAGGGTGGTATGGTGTTCAGTCTATGTTCAGGTAAGTTCAGATATTTTCC
>REGL01000511.1:24477-35355 GCA_004194395.1 Aurelia aurita complex sp. Pacific | reverse complement strand
GTCAGTCCTCTCAAGGTCAAGATGACGTATGAATAACTTTGTGGTTTCAAATTCCGGTGTTATGAAACACGATATCAACTGTTATACGATCTGGCCACAGGGAATCGGACAGCGTGATTTTTGATTGGTCAACTCTAATAAACGTTAGAATTTGAAAATATACAAAGATTAACAGGACTGGGACATAGGACACCGCGTAAAGTACCGTGAATAAACACACTTCCTACAAGGTAGGCGCCCTTGATTCATCCAACATTATTTGCAATCATCTGTGACTGAGTAGCAAGTAGAAAATTCTTCGATAGCAACAAGGAAATTTTTAGAAGATCTCCACCATCAAAACAGAGCCAATTCGATTATTGCAGATGACGCATCGTAACTAAAGTGTTACTATGGCAAATACTTTGTATCCCTATGCAATTGAAACATTGGTTAAAATCTTTTTTGTTGTTTCAAAGTTTTTAGATCAATCTGAATGGAATTAAGGACCGCAAGAATTTATTCTTACGTAAATAAATGAAATATGAATTGGATGCAAAAGAAAAAAGAAACACAAAATTGCAAAAAATATTTCAAAAACTTTAACTACTTTCCGCTTCTTTGTCGCAATTTCAATATTGCTACGAAAGTAAGCCCAGACAAGTCTGAATGAAATGCAGGGGCGTAATTGAGATTTAGAGTAACAATTATACATTGCGACCTGAAGAATAATATGGCCGCATCTGGAGTTGCAGCGATGTACTGCTGACTTGAATCACATCACAAAATTATTTTCATGCAGAACGAAATTAGGCCATTTCTACAAACCATACTGTTTGCCAAAGAGCCGTTAATTCTGCCTGCTTTTATGCCACGGGAACGTGGAGACTGGTTGTCAGATAGTAAGATTTTACCAACCTAAATCTTGTGCACTTCTCTTCTTTAGGCCCTTGATGTTCGATATGACTAAACGACGAACAACAACATCCCGCCTCCCAACCTTCATCAAAGCATATGGTCAAACGAAGGGTGTGAAAGTCGACAGACAGACAGCATAACCTGCGCTCGCTTCCTGCAACAGATTCCGAAATTAGGCAAAACTTGATATTTTCTTCCATGGGCCTTAAACTCTTTATCTCTCATTTCGAAGAGCATATATATCCAAACACTTCCTTGTATCAGATGTTACGCAATTTCTGCCATGTCCTTGTTAGCAAGTTTGCAAAGGGAATTCGCTGACAAATGATAAGCCAGATTGATTTTGTTAAAGGGGCTCCGTCGTAAAAATGTAAACAAAACGATGATTTTTGAAGTTTTTTGAAAGGAGATATCACACAGGATTTTCGTATTTTTTTCAAAATGAAAGTTGCTGTTTGGGCATTAATCATTGTACTTCAATAAAGAACAAACCAAACATTCATATCTTGTACGATTGCTCGGATATAAGTGGATTTTTAACGGTCGCTTTTTGGTGGCTTGGGTGAAGCCACCAAACAAACTGCAGAGAGCAATGGATGAACAATGGATAATCGGCGACACGAGCGAGTTTTACGGATTTGTTTACTGTTCTACGACGGAGCCCCTTTAATATCAGGAAATAGTTATTGGGCGAACATGACCATTTTGCATAACAGAATCGATTTATTCCAACAATAAATAACTTCAGTACAGAAAATACTAGCCTATTTTTGATAGCGCTTTACCAGAATTTATCAGTCTTTGAATCAAATTTGTAATCAATTTAGAAATGCAGTAACTTAGTTACTTTAGCTTCCCAATAAAAATGTAAATCTAAAGTCAAGTGACTGAACTGATAAAATTGAGCAAAGAGAACCGATTTAAACAAGCATTTTCCAAATATTGAAAAGAATGGTATAGTTTTCAGAACTAATGTACGAGGATCTAGCATTTTCTAAATTAGATCTCAGGTGAAGGGAAATTGCTTACTGAGGTTTGCAATGAAAAATGTAGTACGAAAATGCCCTCACAATTAATTTCATCATTTGCGCTGGTTATATTTAAACTCAAACATTTTACCAATCAGAAAAGAAAAAACTGGCGGCAGATGATGATTTCTTTGAAAATATTAGTTTGAAATAACGCTGTCTACTAACTTAATTATTTTCACATATTCCTGATTTCTTTGTTGTTCAAAAAATGAATTTTAAAGCAAATATACAACATATGGCAGGAAAGAAAATGTGGTTCTCCCTCAAAACATTTTGTTTTTATTAATTTGAGTATACCCGATGATTTTCAGCTCAAACAAGAATCACGTTTTTTTGCAAGAAAATTTTTTCAAGAACATATGACGTAGGAGAAATTTAATGCAAAACATCTTTATGACAATAGTTAAGAAGGCAGCTTAATTTTAATAGATTTAAAATTAGTGATAAAGGAATTTTATTGCAGGGCTACGTAAATCGCTGGTCGTAATATGACGTCAAGAACTGCCCTGTTAACAACTGAAAGGCAATTTATTTGCTGCGGAGGAGTAACGGTTGAATCCAACAAAGGCAGATGCTCCTAGTCGGAAATTTGTCTTCCTTAATTAAAGCAAAAAATGCCTTTTTTCCGGAGGTGCTAATTAGTAAAATTACCGCTCCTTGATTGCAAAATTAGACCCAGAACCTGCGTCAACAAACATTTGATTAACATTCTTGATTTTTCATTAATTGGTTGTCAAACAATTGCAGAATTTGCTGGTGTTCTTTTCCCAAGGTTTGGTTTGGTCAACTGCCTGGAAAACAACTGTTGTATTTACAGGAAGGTTAGGCAAATAGAGGGGGTGGCATCATAGGCGCTTGGTGTTCCAGGGTCAAAAGTGATTCATGTCAGCAACTTGGAAAACTCCATGCACAATAAAGGGCAGTAGTTTTTACAAAATACAAAAACAGAGGGCACACAACCGCTCTAAAGTTAAGCGAATGGGCGTATGGATGGATGAAGGAAGTCTTCAAGAAAGACAATCTCAAACGAACGAATGAATTTGCAAAAATGAATCGAGACCATTTCAGAATAAAAATACATTTAACTACTAATAGTTCGATGAAATGATGAGATGATGTATGGAGGGCAAGAAGAAATGGGTTATTCTAGAGTTTTGGTAGTAAACTTGAATTTCAAAAATATGCTCCTTTGAATCATGAATCTTTTCTTAATAAAAGAATGAATGAATGAATGAATGAATGAATGAATGAATGAATGAATGAATGAATGAATGAATGGTTATATAAATTAAGGAGTGAAATATATTAAGAAATGGACGAATAAGATGACGAATAAATGAGATGAGAAACAACGATAGGATCAAAGTGATTTGTGTGTTTTGACTAGTTTTGACTTGTAGCGAGGACGAGCGAGGATGGCTCAGTGGAAGCTGAAGGTTGGTGGTTCGAGTCCTCACCCTGCCGAACCTGCTACAAAGTGTGAGGAGAGTCGCCAGCCCTCTGTAATTCCAGGCTTAAGGAATCACGAGGTGTGGTCACATCGAGAGGAAAGACCAGGATGCTGCTTCGATAAGCTCAGCTTCTCAACGTCCTGAAACTCCTTCGGATGCTAGGGAAAAATGTATACAAATTTGAAATGAATAATTCAGAGTGTAAGAACAGTTGTTGCCTGAAACGGTATTCAACCTTGTGAATCACGAAAAATTGTTCCATGCTTTGCTCAACGGAAATTTGAGAAAATATGCGCAGTTTCGCAATGAGCAGACTCTCAAGATTTTGTCAGCGACGCCGCAAGATTTGTGCAGGTCAAAAGTGAAGAATAATGTTTCGAATTTAGAATTAAATTTCGCATATGGCGTGTGTTTCCTGGCTGGCAAGACAAACAAGTCTGTTAGTTGTCTGCACTTTGAAAGAAATAACATGAGTTGACTAGGCCATTTTGTTCAGGAAAAGAATAAGATCAGTTTAATGTGCAATATGCACGTCACAAGGCTATTTAGGAATCGGAAAGGGGCATTTGTCAATCCCAGCTGGTGGGCGCAAGCCCTGCCCAACATCAGCCCTGACACGAAACCAAGAACAAATCCTTCGGAGCCGTTTTGTTTACCACATGTGTTTTTATTGATGATCAATTTAGCTATTTGCTGTTCATTCAATAAAAATTCATAATTACTTAATTGTTATTCGTGATATTTGAAGAGCAGGCCTTGAATGCTGAAAAGTATAAATTGAAGATTAAGAGAGCCGGTTGCTCATTCGAAAGAGCAGAAGCTTGAAGAAGAACATCTTTCAAATCGTTGTTGGTAACGAAATATTCAGGTATTCTGGTCTTTCACTTCGTTCAATTCCGGCTCCTTATCCTTCGTTTGTATTTTTAATTCATTTTTACTTGCTCTATGTTATAATATAATGATGGTAGATGACAAGGATGTAACGTAAAAACAATCTAAGCACTGCTGTTTCAAACCAATGAGAGTCTACTTGGTAACAGCATGGTAACAGCTTTGGGGAAACAAGATTGGTCGGGATTAACATACTTATATTAGATTCCGCTTCAGCCTCGTTTGGTGTGCCTCATTTCGTCATGAAACTATGCATTCGATCGTACATAAAAATGCTTTTAGCCACTGCCCTGGAGCATCCGAGAAACTTTGAAAATATCGTCAAAGAAATAGGGTAAAGGTACAAGTTAGAGCTGTGCTCTGCTGGTGTATCGGTTAGATTTCATCGTGACAATAAACACATTGATATATGAAAAGATTGGATGAATGAGTGAATGAAAGAATAAATGAAGACACGAGGAAATGAATGAATAAATGAACGAACGAACGAACGAACGAACGAACGAACGAACGAACGACTGGATATGAAGGAGTGACGGGATTAATAGGTGGATAGGTGCAAAGAGATAGATGGACAACCAAAGAGCAAATAAGTGGATGAATTTCTTTAAAATATAAGAGAAACTTTATGCTAGGGAGGGAGCGATAATTTGATTGTGAAAATCAAATATGAATTGATCTTAGGATTTTTAAACATTTGCCGTAGGTTAGAAGTTGAGTTAAATCGTCCAAATCGCTTGCTTTACAAAAGCTTTTCTTTTTGAGAAGAGAAAAGAAATTCAAATAAAGGTTTCCGTCGGACTTTGGTGAAGATTATAAAGAAGCCGCGAAATATTAACTTCCAAAAAGTTAAAGCTAAGCAGGCCTAAGGACTGACCAAATAGCACTTAAGCTTCATCCTTACCAGATGAGAAAAGCCCAAGCGGGCAATAATGTTTAAATCTGTCCACCCTGAAATGAATTAAACATGAGAATGAATGATTCGTTAAAAAAATCATTATAGAATTGTGAATAATGTCCTACTCGTAATCCTGTGCTGTCCAACCAAAGCTATGCATATGTTCAGCATGATCATCAAATCTTTTAAAAACATTGCATGATTGATTTTATCTAACGGCTTGAAAGGAAGTTCGGGGACAATTTTCGGAATTATGGCATTTTTCTTTCGGTTGAAACAATTCACCAACTGCTGGAAAAAATTAATATCGTTGATGGATCCTAAATTTATGGAGGAAAAACGATACAATCTTTAAGAAAACCATAGTTCATAATAAAGGTTTATTTATAATATGGCGGTAAGTAGAAATCCGTGGCTTTTTTGGTTTAAAGGAGCTGTACAAGCTAAACTTCCAAAAATCCAAAACTTTCTCTCCCTAATGAATGCAGGCAAGTAGCAGTACCAGTAGCAGCAAGGTAGCAGCAGATACATTGCAAATGAAGATGTTTGCTATATGTTTAAACCCTGTAGAATTCACGAGTGTAATGAGATTTTTTCTGCCATCAACGATTATAAAGATACAGCTGGATTCTGAGCATCAAATGTGTTTAGCCTAAATACACAAAAGGCAACAGGCAAGCTAAAGAAATTTACGTCACGCACCAATTAGAGAGGAATTTCTCATTGAATTTGATGATATTGGCCAGCTGATCGTTATCTTATTTACAGGGATCCCATGCCTGGATGTCGCATAAATAGTGGGCCTAGAATGTTTTAAAGATCTGAATCCCAAGCTTGCATGCTCAGTCCCTGAATCTGCTAGTAAAGCTTCAATTCTTTCGTTTTCAGAAACAACCAAACAAACAAACAGACAACATGCATCAACAAACGCTCCAAGCGATGATCCTTGTGGTGTTCTGCTCAATCACTGCAATCAACGCATCAGGAATCCAATTGCCAGAAATGCCACCACGTAAGTTGAATCACTATGATCAATTGTACTTATCACTAATCGCAAATAGCTAATCAGTACTAAAACAGTGATTGCTGTTTAATCAGCGATTGCTAATCAATGATTGCTGATCAGCGATTGCTAATCAGTGATTGCTAATCAGCGATTGCTAATCAGCGATTACTGATCAGTGATTGCTAATCAGCATTTTTAAGCTTCATGAAAGGATGTACGAGCAGAGGTATTGGAAGCTTGGGACAAAAATTAAAAGCATCATAAATTATAAACAGATTGAGGAAAGTCAAAATGACCAATACAAGAAATACTAAGTTTTGAAGGTCTTCACAATGGCAGTAAGCAAAAATCTGTAGCTTGTATGGTTCACGATTCAGCAATTTGATGACGTCACAACTTCAAAACTTATAGGAATTTTTTTTAAATAATGACGATATAAAGAAAGCTCTTTTTGGAATTATGACCAACGACCTGAAATTCCCTTCGATCTAGTCAGTTGAAATAACTAGGCAAGAATATTTCTACACTAGACTAACTACTTCAGTCCCAATTTCCGCTTCGTTCATTGAATTGGATGACGGCATTATCATCAGTCTATCAATAGCGATAACTACGAACGTGTATCTCTACACATTAAATCTTAAAGTTTTGCAAAGCTTCGAGTCCTATGTTATGTCTCAGTAATGATAATTCTATCTTTCTCCCTTAGCTCTTGCGGGTATAGCGCCACCTGGTGGCCTCATAGCTCCTGGAAGCCTCAGAAGACCAGCTTGTCAGGATTTAAGTACTTACTGTACAGTTGCTAAAGCAAACGGCTATTGCAAATCTAGATTACCAGCAGTGTTGGCTTTCGTAAAGACACGTTGCAGCAAGTCATGCGGTTTTTGCATAGGTAAATCAAATTCGTTATTTTTGCTTTACAGACCCTTCAATGTTCAAAAGAGAGTCTCGAAACGGAATCGAACTTTCGGGGTCACAAATATTGACAAATTCGAGCAGGGTTTGCGGGGTGGGATGGCTAGGCTGGGGGGTAAAATCGGTAGAATCTAAGTGCCTGATAATTCGCCGATTCCTCATGACTATGTTGATATGAGGCTTCTTCAGATTTTCGGGCTTCTTCAGATTTTCTTGTCATTGCGTAGCTCCTGCCACCAAATATAATTCGAGACTGACGGCAACCACAAGGCTGAAACTGTTTCGAAGACTCTATATCTGTACTGGGCAACAACGCAGATTTTGTAAGACAATAGCACGAGTTTTTTTGTTGACACCTGAATTGAAAACGATTAGCGATTGCAGAGAAAGGAAATTCTCTCAACCAGTAATTCAAAATAAACAAAGCCGCAAACTTTTCTCTGAAACCGAGGTAGCTAGCGCGCTCGTTGTGCATTCCGAACTTGTTTTTCAGAGCAAACGTGAGCATATATCGAATAAAGAAGAATTTATGTAAAGATCTACCTCGGGCATTTTATTTCTTTGGTTCAGAAGCTGAGCAGAAAGTGTTTTAAGTGCACCCAAAAATATAAGAGAATTGAATTGCCTCCCAACCGGCTTTTGAACCAAACAAATTAAATGCCTGAGGCAGATGTGTAGATACATCCTTCTCCTTTCGATCTATGCTCAAGTTTGCTCTTAAAACGATTTCTGGAATGCACAACGAACGAGCTAGCTACCTGGGTTTCAGAGAAACTTTTGCGGCTTTGTTTGTTTTGAATTACTGCGATCGCAAATCGCTTTGAATTGCGGTGTCAATCAAAAGCAACTCATGCTATTGTCTTACAAAATCTGTCCTTGTTGTACTGGGCGCCTTATGAAAAAGTTCAGTCTTTAGTGGAGAGGAGCTGTAATTTCTGAATTCTTAAATTTATTTTAATTGGACAAAGAAGCATCAAATTAACTTTTGATACCTGTTGTCTACAGGCTATTCATAAATATACGAGTAATCAAACCAACAATTTAATCAATGAAGACGGGTTGGATGATTTTTACAACTTGCACTTAGACGTCAGACTAAGGGTAGCCCGAGTGCAGACTTTTGGACAGGACATAACTTAGTCTCATGCCTCACCTTGTGTGCATGCCCCGTTGCTCGCCGACCACTACTGCAGTGGAGGTTGGCCTTAACATAGGCGATAATGATGAACAATCAGAGCCCCAGCTGAGAGAATAACAACAACAACAACTGTCCCCGTCACTGCTCCCCACCCAAGGTCCCCATCGCTCAAGACACTGCTAAGGTGTCAAGGTTTTTTCCATCATTTTGATGATTGTAAAGATTTGGAACCTATGCCGTCAGTAGCAGTTGTTCTTTTCAAATTTGCTAATTCTTTGTTTTTTTTTCAGTTAAAATTCAAAGTAAAGCGAATGATTGCAAAGATAAAAATGACTACTGCTTCCTCGCCGCTGCCCCAGCTGATTGCAAAAGTACAAATGCACGCGTTATACGCTTCATGCAGAAAAACTGTCCCAAACTTTGCGGATTTTGCAAACGTAAGATTTGTTGTTATTTATTTGTCAAACTAAAGTAAAACTGGTTCCTTCTGGTCTATATNAACTGGTTCCTTCTGGTCTACATTCTTGGACAACAAATATCCGGACCGTATGTGATCGTAACAAATCCGATTTTAACACTTCCTCCCCCCCCCCCCCTACCTATCAATCTTGTTATGACGTTGGATTTATATGAAAAGCTTTCTGCTCCCATTAAGCCTAAATTTGACGTCAATAGTCCAGGAAGGGGCAGGACGGAATTGTTTTGCAGACGTCCACCAAGTTATGTCTAAGATTGTAGGCTCCAAATCTTGAAAAACATCGGTGTAAAATCGATGACCTACTTTTCAGAAATCTTCATATTTTGGAGAATAAGGAATAAGGCATATTTCATATTTAAACTTATTTGAGAATGTGATGTCATCAAATTTTCTAAATCGTAAACCGGAGGAAATTCTTAATTTATGGTCTTCTTAGCAATTATTCTGCGTTCTCTCAAACAGTTTAGAAATTACGATGGCTTTACGTTTTTTCAAATTTTTCTTGAATTCTTAAAATTTAAAACAAAGTTTTCAAGTTAGTTGACGGAGCTAAATAGAGGTGATGTATAAAAAGGACAAAGAGAACGTCCTTCGTCTAGCTAAACAATATCCACCCACATGTCGAAATTATCCAATACAATAGGCTAAATCTAGATGTGCATATGCAGTTCTTGAGTTACCATCAACTATCTTTACATGAAAAGAAATGAAGGTGTTGTGGCGCAGTTGTGTAATCCACTGACTGTGCAGCCAGAACAGTCAGGCGGAGAGGGTTCGATACCTGGTAGAGCCCCACCACTTGAGCGTCATGATAAGGGCGGGGTTGCGGACTCGATTAGGCCTATTCTACTTCTGCGATCCCAGCGCTTGGCGCTAAAAGCCGCAACTTAACCTTCACCTTCAACTTCAGAAATCAAATCAGAAAATGCATTCCTTACCGATCCAGTTCTGCAATGAAACTTCTTCGAGGAAGACCATAAACAGATCCTTTAGTTACTTGTTTCATTATCTATGCTTGTTTCTAACAAATCAAGATTCTGAGCAAAATACTCGTCTTTTCCGACATTTATTCCATTCTCATCTTTGCCAAAGGAAACTTCTTGGATCAAACCATAAACAGATTGTTTACTTTCTTGCAGCAAAAGTTCCTTGCTTGGACCAAAAGAAAACTTCAGTGTGCCAAAACTACATGAATAGAGGGTTCTGTGATAACATCAAATTCAGACATTTCTTCATGGCTAATTGCAAAAAGACATGTAAATTCTGCGACATTGACAGTAAGTATCTAACTTCTACATTTGGAAAACTTAATTTTAAAATTAGGAGTCTGTTTCAGATTCTTATTGTCGAGGTTTGACCGAAAGCGGGATACGAACCTTCATCCAAAGATCCCGCCGAATGATTTAGTACAATATATACCGGGTGAGTCAATAAAAGGAATTCCTGTTTGAAAATCACCATTCCCTGAATATCAAGATGATGATATTGGGAAACATAACATTTAACCTGACTGAAATCGGCCACTCCATTCTGAAGTTATGAGGGATTTTCTCCAGGAAGCCCTTTCGAGAAATCTTCAAAACAGGCTCAAAAGAACGACCAACTCAACACATTCTAACATGTTTTATCCTCTTGGGAAGATGAAATCATCCGGAATAATGTTGTTTTGCCCCGAGGGATGACATTTTCATCTCCCAAAGGGATATAATGTGCCAAAACATGAACAAGTCATTGCTATAAGACACAGACATAGGAGAAATTTGGTCGTGATTTTATGCAGTTTTTGGAAGTTTCTTGGAGGGAGGTATCACCAATCATACCAACCATGGAACAGACCTTTTGTCTATTCAAAAAGAATCTGAATTCAACGATATTCTGAAGAATTTTGAATATGAACAGTAGTGAAAGAAGCTGTAACGCCACTCGATTGAACCTCGTGTATAATCATGTACAAAAGTTATCGCTAGATCTTTGCTGAATAGCTAAAAGGTATATTGTCCTTCAAATCAAACGAAAGATGAATTAACCAATCGTGCAGTGTTTTTTAGAGATTTGATTCCTATGCTGGATGGATACTCATTCATTTATTGTTATTTCATATTTAGAAACATACCCTTGTGGAATTTCAAAAATGAGACAACGTTCAGGAATCAACCAGATCATTGGTGGCAAA